>JAPDSC010019530.1:73521-113745 GCA_026290005.1 Latrodectus geometricus | reverse complement strand
CTATCTTCAAACAAGATTTATCTTAGTGCTCGATTAATCGCGATTTGCAACTTAATTTCTTCGCTTTTCTCAAAAGAATAATTTTTCAGTTATTTCTTCAATGTACATATCTAAATATATATATATATATATATATTAGGTTGGGAAAAAAGAAATCCATTATTTTTACATGAACTTCATGTAACTTCTTTCGGATTCGCTTTTAAAAAACTTTAAAACAGTTTTCATGTAGATTTTTAGGTCTTGCGCGAAGCTACGACTGCTGACATGTGGTCAACTTCGATAATTTTTGATATTTTATAGACATTCTCGACGATGCTGTATCCATGCGAGGTGCATCTTTAACATCAAAAATACCCAAACGGAATCGACGAAACCAATATTGTACGTAACTAGTTGTTACAGTCTTATATAGGACGATAAACTCCTTTCACAATTTTAGCCACCTGGCTAGCATTTTCGCCATTATAAAAGAAAAACTTAAATATATCAAATTTTTTGTTTGTTGTCTTCCGTTTTTAAAACCTTGTACTCATAACTGAATTAATCAAAATAAATAATAAAAAAAAACCCACAAAAAAATATTTTAGTGTCAAAAAACGAGCAAAAATCTGAAATTGTTTGATAGATATCTCACAAGACACTGATCATTACAGACGCCTACCGAAAAAATAATGGATTACTTTTTTCCCTAAACTAATATTTTTATATAAAATCTTACACTCACATTGTACGCTTATTCTGAAATAATATTTTACTATAAAAGATTCATTACTTTACTGTAAAAGATTATTTAGATTTTAATTAAAAAATTTAAATAAATAATTTAATTATTTTTAGTAATCATTTTTATGTTTTAAAGAAACTTATTCTATAGTAAATTGCTTTTTAAAAACTTTGGTTTTAAAGCTAATTAGTTAATAATCTAATTAGTATTGAAATTTTTATGTATTTAGTTCTGATTTTATTAATTTTAAACTATAAAAATTATTGGGAAAGTATTTTAACTATAGCACATCAGAGAAATATCTCTCGCATCATTTTGTTGCTAATTTTATTAATCTTCTACTTCATTCTAATTTAAATTCTAATTCGACTTCATTACTATTTACTGCTTTGTGGGAAATTTTAATCTTCATTTGTAAAATAGACTCTTTCTGTATTTAACAAAAAGTTTCGAATAAAATATTAGTTATTTTCATTCTGAATTTTATAAGGAATAAACTATCTCATATTTGAAAATATATACATTTAATTAATTTAGTTGACCAAAAAGAATAATTAATTCTTTATAATTCATTAAACTTTCTTGAGTATTCGTGTTTATTTACTGCAATTTAATAAAGAAGCTTTTCATAAAAAAACCATGAAAATTTTTATCTGATTTATTTCAAATAAGTGTTTTATTTATTTTTTTTTTTTAAAATATGTATTAACAATATTGAATACTACTGAATATTTATATTTATGAGTTTGTAGCTTTTAAGTTTCTAATATTTATTTTTATGTTTCTCAAGTATTTGAATATATAAAATTATCCATATTATTTTATGTAAAATAAATTTGATATAAATATCAGCTTTTTGAATCATGCATTTACTGAAATAAAATTAAAGTTATATAAGAAAGCTAAACTGATTTTTACCTGTACAAAAGCATGTCATCAGGGCGTAATGGTGCTGCATTTGGTTTTGAAACCTGACTTGTGCGGATCCTAGCCAACTTTCCGTAGGCCTCATTTTTAAATGTTTTGACGCCTGAAGCAACATATGATTCACCATCCTTAAGGTCTTTTAAATCAGTTATTAATTTTCCTTTCAAGTCAAACAAATGTCTTACGCCTTGCGGAATCTTCAAACGCTGACTTAGATAATCACAAAATCCAGGCATATTCATCATATCCTTACCTGGTTTCAAACTCACTTTAATACCAGGGAAATATGGATCGCCATTTCTGTACATTGTCACAAACAATGCCTTGGGAGCTGGATCTGATGTCCCTAAAGGAGGAATCCTTTTCTTATACTTATACCCAACTTTGACATCGAAAGCTTTTTTATCTCCTAGGTCTTCTAATGAACGTGCTGATCTCAGTGCAGAAGACTGCATTTTTCTTATTTGATCACTTATAAAAAGAATAATGTTTTTCACTTGTTAATGACTCTGTGACTTTTTGTAGTTTTTCACATTCTTCAAAATACCTTCAGTAGTTTCATTTCATGTTTTATCCTTGGAATTATTGGCTTACCAAAAATCAAATCTGATGATGAAAATTTAACATGTAAGACTTCAAGAAATAAATATCCTAATGTGACAGTTATATTACAACGCAATGCTCTTAATTGAATAACGAAATTCCCGAAATTTTCATAGTTCATTTATTTTAAATAAATTCTAAATTAGAAAAACTCCAGTATAAAAAAAGCGGTAAAAAATAATTTTTCTCAATTTATTTAGGGAAACATTCAAACGAACTGTACGCTACTGTGGGTTCAAACAAAATGCCCATGAAAGCACTGCTGTTTGCATAATTGATCATTATCAGAAAACCATAACTTATTTTTTTTATAAGTCGTATCTGTTTTTCTTTTTGGTCTTTCAACATATTTTCCTTTCCGATCATTATTCAGAAGTTTGCACACAATATTTTAACTTTACTAATATTCGAAGCTGCGTGCAATTTGGTATCCATAGTGACACAAACAAATACGATGAAGTGATCGTAACGTTATTAAGTTCATTGCGTGATAAACAAAACGCACACCACGATAAAAATTGATGTTTTATACAATTTATTCCATTTTGAAAAAATATTGAAAATACATCTGATGTTTCTGAGCAGATTTTTGAAATAAGAAACTACACGCCGTTTTGTATACATTTACGTACAATATACGCTTGGAAATTGCCTTAACTGAATTACATGCTATTTTTATAAATTGAAAGAATTTATAATAGAATATTTCTGATAATCATAAGAACTGGCGAATAAATTAATATTTTCTATAAATAACTTGGATAATAGGTGTCTCTTATTTCTGGAAATATAGAAAAACTTGTTATAACTAATTAGAAAAAGTAGTTTTTTAACTTCACTGAAATCCATATATTTCCAATAGTATTCTTATCTGAAAAAAAAAAAAAAAGAAAATATATAATAAAAAATTATGTTTTTTGTCTTAATCAACTTTTTTGTTATTTGCACTCAATTAAAACAAGATTCTATTTTCTTTTACTCGAATCAACTTCAAACTTTTTTAATTTTTAGAAGTCAAAAGAGGATTGAACAATTGAGAGTTATCCTTAAGATCAATCGAAAAAAGATTGCTTTTTATATTTATTGCTATTTTTTTTAGCCAAAAGTAAAATTAAACTGTTTTTAAAGACAAATTAAATAACTTCGAAAAGGCCTTCACAAACTTTCTTAGTCTTTAAGTGAAAATAAATGAATGAGCTCAAAAATGACCGTTAAGCGACAAACTAACCAATCAATGAACAAACTTTTTGTGCTATAGAATGCATTAGGCTAAGATGAAATTTAATACTCGTATACAGCTAAAATACAAAAATTACAACTCTTAATTCAGTTTATGTTGTATAAATATTAATATAATTATTTGTAATTTTACTTTAGAAAGTACTGATTTTATTATGAATTCATTTTGCACATAGTTTCTTCTTTAGAAAATATCTTTTCATAAGGGATTGACATAACAAAGAGGTTGTAATACCGAAATAAATAAATTAATTAATCTTAATTAAGTATGGTGGATGATGATATATGGCCATTCACCATATCACCATATCTAATTAAGGTGTGATATCTGTATTGTTAAGTGGATCTCTGTTTCTTCTTAAGTGTTATTATAACATAAAAATAACTAAGACTACTTCAGCTATGTTATAATATTTAAAAAATTTTCTGTTTTTTTATATAATGCAAAAAAATAAACATTAGAGAGCAAACCTTAGAGCAATAAAAATCATTTTTGAATTTAAATTACATTAGGTAGACAGAGAAGAAATCTTTTCCATCACTTTCTCCAGGAATTGTATGAATTCAGAAGCACTGACATCATCGGAGCTGGACGAAAAAACAAATTGCTTATTTTCCTACCAGCTTTCTGGGATTTCGCTTAAATGTCTTCTTTAATATTGGCATTTGTTAATGTAAAATAATGGTGATGGTTCTTATCCAATGCTTGCTTAAGTAAATCTTTAATGTTGTTTTTAATGAAGGATGCCAATATTCTATTAAATGTCATCTATCATTATGAAGTTGTCATAATAATTGATTGTTTAAATTGATGGTTATTTTCGAATGTATACCGAAGCGAGTGATTCAAGTATTATAGAATGTATTGACCATACTAAATGCCTGCATGGTATGATGGATCATTAAAAATGGTGGACGGAAGCAGGACCGCGGAATGTGGTTCTGCTTTCGTTCACCATTTTAAATGATACGTCATACCATGCATGCATCTCCCAGAGTTAAGTAAAGAGCCAATTAAATCAATATATAAATGATCGAATCTTTTTTTCTGGCCATCGGGAATGTTTTCGATATTGCGTTTAGTTTATCTATGACTTTTGGATCTTTTTATCAGGATATATATAATTTGTACACTCTGCAATCACTTTTCAATGTAGATCAAATAAAATTTTCTTAAAATATGATTGTTACAATGTTAAATTTTTCAAAAATTGGCATTAAAAAATTTCTGCAAATATGTGACTGATTTTTTTCTGTTTATTACTTACAATATTAAAAGCACCAGTTAGCTTAATTAGTTGGAATGTTAAGTATTGATTTGAATTCAATAATTCTATTAGCTTAGTATCATTCATCTCTGAACGTCTTGTAATCAACTATATTGGATAGTGAAACTGGGTTGATTTTTGAGAGATTATCAGCGAAAATCTAATCATTTAAATTTCTTTATTTTATTTAATACGAATATTACATTGCCCAATGAACGCTAAGTATCGAAATTGATAGGTTGAACTTTTATACACTTTTTAACGAGAAGCATATAGTAACAGTGGGTGGTCAGTATAAATGAAAAATTCACGACCTTCAACCATATGTGAAAAATGTTTGATAGAAGCATATATTGTGACCCGTGACTGAAGGCATATCAATTTTGCAACTCAAGAGAAAAAAGACTATAGACTGTATTACGGGTTTTCTATTTTAGGAAATTTTTGATGTCATGCATACGTCTGATTTAAACGCTCTTGTATCACTGAAAAGTACTAACTGTGCAGTTGAGCGTGGAGGCACCATAATTGGAGCGATGGCCAATTTTGTCTTGCTACCTTCAAATACAGCAATACAACCTGATGTCCAAGCAATCTCAGAACTGAAGGAAAGTTAAGTTCTATTAAAATATTAGTAGAAATTGATAAAACGTTTCATTTAGTATATCCCATTTATACTGGTTGGGGTGGGAAGGAACCGGTGAAACTTCTTTTCAAATTCTCGAGAAGTTCAAATTTTAAAATGGGTCCAGCTTATTCTAGGAAAAATTTAATAATTGCATTATTCATCAAATATCGTAAAGATGTCAATTCATTTATAATGAAAATCCATTTCATCGTGTTTATTCGAATGCCATGATTTGAAAAGTACTTGTATACTTTTTCGATATGCATGTATTTTCATATATTGTATCGCTTGTTACGAAAATGTCAATATAAGTAGATGCGAAAACTAAATTAAATAAAATTTTATGAATAAATCGTTGGTATCTCTACTTGGTATTTAAAGATACAAAAAACATGCATAAAAATACATAAACGGCAAAAGGGACAATGTGCGTTTTATATACATCATTTTTTTGTGGACAAGAATCTAATAACATGTCTGAGTCAAATCAGTTTTTGAAAATATAATTTTCATGTCTTAAGTATTTTAAAAATCTTGTAAATCAGGTAACTGTTACCTGTTTGAAAATGCCATACATTTAAGAGCACGATAATTTAAAAAGTGCCATATATTTTTCTCTATCAGGATTTTAAACTCCTTTTTTAACAATATTTAGTTTTTGTGGGATAAAAAATCTGGGAAAAGAAAGAAGTGGTTATATTTAGTCTAGATTCGAATGATTGTATTGTGCTTAGGTTTGAAATTGGCTGAATAAGGATGAAAAATATTGCTTCATGCTTTTAAATCAAATAATATTTTCGTAAGCTGAAGTTAATCTTGAATTATTTTCTTTACCATGTAATAGAGTGCTTCTGTTAGAGAGTAAAGGATGGAGATCACTCAAACAATGCATTTTTGGATCTATTAACAAACAGTTCAACATATTTTAAAAAATCTGTTCCGATGATGGATTTCCTTACTTCCTATTGAAAATATCTTCTTAAATTTAGAGAAAATGTTATGCATTTCGTACTGTACATCTTATTTTGCATAACGTTTGCGGAATACAATATCATCAGTTCAGACGAACTTAATGATTTACGAAATTGTGTGTGTGTTTTGGTAAAAAATATCTTATTAGGTATCTAGTTCACTCTACTAATATCAGTTAAATAATACTTTAATACTTAATTGAAAATTTAATAATACTTAATTATTGCATGTTAATTTAATTGAAAAAATTTAATTGACTTTTATAGACGTTGCTTTCGAAAAAAAAAATTTGGCTCGATACCAATACATTTACTATTAGTACTGGAGAAAGATTTATTACTTCTTGATAGTGTTCCACTTCTAAGTTTCTTAACTTATTTCTCGATCAGCAAACTGAATTTATTCGATTAATTTTGAGACGCTTTTTCACACACAGTTTTTAAAATTCTGTAAATGAAACGTTAAAAATCGTGGTATAAGCTTAAATATAAAAGGTAATTATTTTCATTATTTTACCTTGAAATAATTTTTTCGAGGTTGCTGTTAGACAATGAAATTGTTGACTAGGGCTTATTTGATAGTCATTGGAATTACAACGATTTAAACATTTCGCACTAAGCCATCTCCTTCTAATAATCCCATTTTACGCAGAAGATGAGAATTGTGTATCAGAACCAATATTGATTTTAAACTTTTTTTTATTCAGAATTGTTAATTAAATAAAAAACTTAATCTGAGGCTGATGCGAACCAAAGATTTACTAATAGAAACTTTACATTTTTTTTTTCAGATCGCTTGCTGACTATAACAGGGACCAGCAACTTAACGTTAGTAAATGAGTAACAGAAGTAATTAAGATTACAGTTGCATACAATTAATTAATCAATCAAGAGTAATTACTCTAAAAAATCAATGAATTCAGAAATTAAAGTCTTTTTTAACATATTATTTTTGATTTCTGTACAATGTTATTGATGTGAGTAAGAAACTAGCGAAAATGTGAGTGAGAAGATTTAGAGCGATTATTTTTGCATTGTATTTAATATCTTGAGTAATTCTGGATACATTAAGTCAGGATACGAAGTATATACCATATGTGAGATAATGTGACAGGTTGACGAAAATTTAAGGAAACTGATTTTTCTTCCAACATGCGGCTAATTACAGAAAGTAAACAATAGCGTCCTGCTCTCGAATATCTCTTCCCATAGGGTTGTAAAGTATTCTTGACAACACTTGGGAAAAATAATATTTACTGAAACTTCCTGGTTTCTGTTTTCTTTGTCAAAATGTCTATAAAATAAATAATACAAGAATTTACAGAAATATACAAAGGAGAAACTTATTGGTGACGTGTGATGGACATTAACTATATATGAAACAAATAAAAAGGAAGGAAATGAAAATTTATAGGATATTTATATAAAAAAATTTTTTTGCTACAATGAATGAACTGAAAGAGAAATTGTTACTTCTATTACATGTTTATAGAATGAAGTATTACTAAAAATATAATGAATTTTTAATGCTGCTGAATTTCCCCTGTATTAATAGATAAAACATAATTATTTTAATGTGAAATGTATTAAATTTTTCCATTATTAACTCCACTTAATGTAAGTGATTATCTTCTTTTTTTGTTTTAATTAAATGAAAAACATACGAAAATTTTAAAATTTAATTTATTCAATCCAGTTTAGACATTTTAATCTTTCATAGGTTAATCTGTGCTTTAAGTCCCCTTCGCCCTTTACTTCCCTTTACTTCGCCAATTCACGAATTTGAAGAGTTTTCGCACATGCTCAATAATTACTCGTTTGTTTTAGCCTTTTCATTGGTCGCTTATTAAATTTCACTTTGAAATAGCGGTAGAATTTTTGCCATGTCATCGGTGTTTTTGAAAACGTGCCAAGGAGGGGACCTAAAGCGTATTTTCACCCTTTCATAACCATCATTTAATAAATCAATAAATAATTTTAAGAATTACTTACTTTCAAATATTCCTTGTAGAGAACTTTCATAATTGACTAACGTTTTCTGTATTGATTATGCCAATGTTTAAAGAAAAATAATTGTTTTAAATAGACGACATTAGCTGTGACGTCATATCCAGCAACTGTTTCCAAACATTTGCTGTTAAGCGCCATTTATCATTGAAACTGCCATTGACTTCGGTGATAGATTTTTAAATTGTTATTTTTGAAATTGATATTCATTATTTAAAGATAACGTGTTTGCTAAAACTTTTAACCTTTTGTTTGCTTAACCTTTGATTCTCGTCAAATTGTAGTCACAGTTAATCACCAAGATGGGCAAAATCCAATCGTATTCTGGTTGCTACAGAACAATTTATTGTTCTGTGCCAACAAAAATCACCAATAAAATCGATAGCCAAACAAAAATCTCCAAGTTTGTCAAGAAGGCACTCTTAAATACAATATTAAACAAATGTTTACATTGTATTTGTTTGGAAACAGTTGTGGATATGACGTCACACTAATGTCGTCAATTTTAATTATTCATACATTTTACCTGTGGCCAGAAACGGAAAGCTTTCAATCATTCACTTTGAGGTCTTAAAATATTGTGTATTATCATCAATGTATTATCCTTTATAATTACATATGTTGCCTCATCGAATTAACATTCTGAAATTCCTTATTCATCATAATATAATTTAAGAAATCCTTATCTTCTGAGTTAATTTTTTTTAACCAAATCAAGATGTGAAAAAGACATTTGCTGAATCAATAAATTTTTTCATCATCACAATCCAGAGCAACAGCCAGAAACATTTCTATGCTTAATTTACTCAAGTTGAAGCTATGATATTATTTTATTTTAAAAAAGACATTTCTGATAAATAGGAATGATTTAAATATATCATAAAATAAAAACTTAATGGGAAATTACAAGCAAACAAATGCTTAAAACAATAATAAACAAAGAAGACTTGAGTAAAATCATAGACTGACTGTATAATTTTTTTAATTTATGAAATTTTTGGCGATTGTTGTTATCAATTTGCAAGGCATACATTTTAAGCCAAAAGCAATAAATGTTGAAAAATGACATCCTTAAAAGTAACTTTCCTTTCCAGGTGTGCTGCCCCTACTCTGGCAAGCAGAATTTCAAAAGATAAGTTTTATCTTGCATGTGCTTAATTACTTTCTACCCCCTTAACAAATCAAAACACAAAACTGTATAGTGTATGGCAGGCTAAGACAATGACATGTTGTGGAAAAATTGGCAACCACTATTGGTCCAATGTTAACTTATCTTGGCATTTTTTACATTAGGGAAATCTTGGCCCTTATTATAGGACCAAATATGGCTTATTGTGACATACCCTATATTGGTGATAACTTAGTGCCCATTATTGGTGTTAACTTGCCAAGATTGTCAATACTGGGCCAATCTATTTTGCTGTTTGGGATCAGATCATTTAAGTATCCTTGAAGATTTTGGAGGGTATTGTAAGAACTATTAAAGTGATTCAGATTTGCAGTGTCGTTTGCAAATCATGTAATTTCTAACTCAAGTTATTGGGGGTGGTATCTAAAGTTCCTATTACATTTGAGTTGTCGATATTTCAGTTTGAGCAACTCCCATAGACTTAACATTACGTGACGTGAAAGCTCAATTTTCAGCGACTGTGACTCATCGTCCAATGAAATTTCAGATGCTTTTTACAGCTGCATATTTGAAATTTGAACATTGTTTTGTTTTCGCCACTTTTCATGCCAAATGAAATTTATTGGCATTATGAGTTGCCAAAAATGAGCAACTTTTTTGTGCATGCAGCAGCATCTCGAGCAATTCTTATTGCCAATAGATGATTAGCGAAACTGGTTTTGTCTTCTTTTCGCCAAGCAGAAATAATAACATGTAAAGAAGTAATCTTTTTTCATTATTGTTAATGAATGTATGTGAGACACTTAATTTTTATAAGTGCATTATATTAAATTCACAAAATTTAGATTTAACAAGAATTGAAATCTTTTTTAGAATGGTATACAATTTTTAGTTACTTAAAAATATTCACTTAAACAGCTATTTAAAAACTAATTGTAAACGTATCTAGAGTATTTGTCAGGTCAGTTCCTCATTTCTGAGTGGATTAGTTAGATGAAAGATAATTAAACTGTGAAGAGGAAGATAATTAAATTGAGTTTAAAAATTTTACTTTCACATATTATTGAACAATTGCTAATAAAAAGTATTATAAATATATATTCGATAAATTAAGGAATATAATATTCTTTTAATGGAAGCAAAAAAATTAATGTTAATTTCTGCGATCATGTGTAATTTTTAGTGCAAAAACTTTATTTTTGAATCATTTTACATATGTCAAATAACCCTTAAAATATACAAATACTAATAATACTATGACTGATTAAGACTTATACATACCTAAAATATACTTTAAAAATTATTTCAGAAACATATTTCTAAAGCAAGTTGCTTCATTAGGTTATTAAAACAACCAAGATTTTGTCTCTTTAAAAGCCGTTGTCTACTCCAAATTCTTTTCTTTTTTAATACATTTATTTATAATCAAATATGCAGCAATCAAATATTTTTCCTTTTCACATCGACAGAGATTTGCTTTCATCATTTTAAATGTGAAGTTTCAAACGATGAAATTGAGTGAAAAAATAGAAAGACAGCGTACTGTTAACAAAATTTGGCTACAAATTAAATTCCCAAATAGAAGTTCATCATGAAATCTGGACGCCTACTCAGTAAAATATGGCAACCTGAAACATGTTAGCCAAAAAAGCGATCTATTATTAAATCTAGTAAAACAGCTATTTTCTTATAGCAAACCTAATAAAAATCTCGAACATTCATTGGACAATTAATCCGTGCCGAAAATCAAGCTGTGACGTTACGTAATTTTAAGTCTATGGGAGTCGCCAAACTGAAATATCAGCAACTCTAATGTAATAAGAGCATAATATAAAAGCAGAACAAAGTAAAAAATAATGAAAAATTGGAAAGCTTATTATAGTTAATGTATTGTCCTTAGACTTTTTTCAAAAAGTAATTAAGAATCTTAGTTTAAATAGTTCTTGCATGTAATTTAAAGAAATGCTAAATTTAGATAATTATTTAATGATATAATATAGTTATTGGTTATAAGAAATTACTTAGAAGAATATTTAATTTCCAATGGAGTAAAAAATTAATTGCAATAAAATGCAATTACATGGCAAAATATATTAATAACTTTTAATAAGAATTTAAAAGTAGAATAATAAGAAAATTAATATCAAAATTATTTTCAATAAAAATTACAAGAATAATTGAATTTAAGTATAAAATATAAATATATAATTGATTCAAATAAGATTAATTTTAATATTATAGTTACATTTATATAAAAGATATATTAAAAATAATTGAATAAGATTTGATTTACTATTAAAAGATATTGGATTTTTAATTAATTCTAAAATAATTTGTGCATGAAATTTAATTTCTAAAATTACAATTAATGGTAAAATGCATTAAAATAATGTATGCATCATGTATGAATTTTAAAATAAATAATCGAGGTAAAACATCAAAAATGAAATATAACAATTCAAATAACATTTGAAATAGATGCAATGAATTTTCAGAAATAAATTGTTCATTATTCACAAAAAGGAAAGTAAAATTGGTTCTATTCTGCATAATATCTAATAATAAAATGTCATATTTTGTACTTCCCGTATCACATTTTTTCTACAATCAATGAGAGATTAATAATCAATATATTTATTATGTAAATTCAACTGTTTCAGATTACTTTAAGTTTCATTTAATTAAAAGATTTTTATTCCTATTGAGATCAGTGCATTTCTCACTACGATAGTGGCAAGACCCGTTGATCGCGTTACCTAGCGGCACTTTAAATTTCGGTGAGCCATTGTTATTGGCAAGATGTATGTGGTCTTCACAACCAATAATAATTAAGACAACTTCCAACTTCCATAACTCAAAAACAAAAAAAAATAAATAAAAATAAAAAATAAAAGCCATTATTTTTTTGAAAAAGTAGGAGGGTAAAAATATAACAATACGACAGCATCTACCTCAGACGAAATGTTAACATGTCGAATCTTTAGAACGTTTTTGGAAGAAATTCTATTGTTTTCTGGCATGCGAAGTAGAATTTTTCTGGAAATTAAGTTAAAAATAAGTTCTTATATAAGTAAAATGCCTAAAAGTTGCTGCATTCCAGGTTGCTCAACTGGAACTTTATTTAATAGAGAAAAAACAAATTCAGAAAGCTTCGATTGTAATAATTTGTTAAATATCTATGCACACGTTATTAATCTTATTTCTTCCCATATGCATGAAGCTCATTAAATTAAACCAGTTTAAGAAAAAAACCTCATAGATGGAGCTCCTAAGTATTAGGATTAAATGACATTAAAATTATTACACATGAAAATTATTTTAAATGCAATATATACGTAATATTTCTATTTTTATCTCTTATGTATAAAGTTCAGAGACTCTAAAATGTACGTATATATACAGGGTGATTCAGCTCGTCGATGACAAACTTTGAGGATCGATAGAGCACACCTAGACGAACATTTTTGAATAGGGAATGTAGGGTCCCTGACGCGATGGTAAGGCGCTAGGCGCTTTTGAAAATTTGGGTGCCGAAATTCGAAACGTCATAAAAACTAGAGAAATGGTTAAATTTTCTTGCTTTTTGCGGCGAAATGATTTTGTTTATTTAGACTTTCTTCAGTACCAATTTGATAAGCGTATCTCTTAAAACATTGATAGGGGGCGCTGTAGACTTTGGAGAGCTAGACAACAACTTTAAGCTCGTTATTTTGATAATTTAACACATGCTCGCCAAAGTTTATACTCTAACTTAAATTTTGAACCAAAAATAGAACCCTGCAAAAAGCGTAAGAGCCGGAATAAATTGTCAAAGTACAGGGTGGTTGAAACTCGAAGGCTACTAAGAGATAAGCAAACAGATTTCTTGACTTATGGCATGCATTTTCATGATTCTGTTTGCTGGGGCTCTCTGAAACTCAGTTGAACGGTACAAAAAGAAACACCGATAGGTGGCGCTTTGGGCAAAAAACATAATTCGTTGACATTTCGGACACTAACTGGAAACGGGGCGCTACAATCAGTTAGGAACAAAACAAGAAATTTACTTATCATAAGAAGCTATTAAAACTCCAGTTTTTTTTTTAAACAAACCTAGCTGGTTTTAATCATGCACAATGTGCGCCATAAAATTTACATAAGGTGCTTTTTGCTGATTTATGCAAAAGATATCGTACCATATCGATATGCAAAAGATACGTAATGCGTAGACGACAACGCGAAATGACGTAGTTGCATGCGCAGACACGTCTTTTGGACTTGCGGTACCTACTTAAACTTCGGGTTGCTTGTCTGCAGATCGGTAGTAGGATGGAACGGTACACAAACTCTAAATTGGCTGACATGCATTTGGTGTATGGCGCTGCTGGTTGTAATGGACGAGCCACTCAGTGGTTGTACGCCGAACGTTACTCCAACAGGCAAATCCCGAGTCATGCCTTCTTCGCTCGAGTACACCAGAGGTTTTCCGAGACGGGATCCTTCGACGGAGGCAGGCCTGAACGGGAGCGATCAGTGCGCACCCCCGACAACGAAGAGGCTGTGCTGAACCTGGTTGAGGACAACCCAGGTCTTAGCACAAGAGATATCGCCAGACATGTTGGCATTTCACAAGCAACTTCGTGGCGCATCTTACGTTCCCGGAATCTTCATCCCTACCACATCCAGCGGGTGCAGTTGCTCGGAGAGTAGGATTTTGGCCCTCGAGTGGAATTCTCAAGATGGCGATGAGAGCCAGGGATCCCCGTTTTGTAAACAGCATTTTGTTTACGGACGAGTCCACCTTCAGCCGGGAGGGAATGTGGAACGCCCACAACAGTCATGTGTGGTGTGATGAAAATCCACATGAAACCAGAAGCCGCGCAGCCCAGGAGCGTTTCTCAGTAAATGTGTGGGCCGCCATTCTGGGGGATTGCCTCATTGGCCCTTATTTGTTACCTGAACGGCTGACAGGTGGAAATTACCTGATTTTCCTGGATCAAGTGCTGCTGCAGCTTCTGGAGGAGGCACACGTACCCGAAGGTTCGCATCGCCAGATGTGGTTCCAGCACGATGGAGCTCCGGCCCATTACAGGAACGACGTGCGTCTCCATCTAAACGCAAGGTATGGCCAGTGGTGGATCGGGCGTGGGGGTCCAGTTAACTGGCCTGCCCGATCACCAGACCTCACCTCCTTGGATTTCTTCCTTTGGGGTTACCTGAAGACCCAGGTCTACCATACACCTGTCAGCAGTGCTGAAGAACTTGTGGCGCGCATTGTGGCAGCTGCAGGGAAGATCAGAGATACTCCTGACATTGTTGGAAACACACACTCCTCAATGCGACGGAAGTGCGAAGCCTGCATCATGGCCCAAGGTCGAAATTTCGAGCATCTTCTTTAGTGTTATTTTTTGTAAATATATTTCCAGTATCATTGATGTTTTTGGTCTAAATTTATTCAGAAGTGTTGAGCAGAGGTAGAAAATGTGTTTTCATTATTACTAACTGATCGTAGCACCCCATTCTCAGTTAGCGTCCGAAATGTCAACGAATTAAGTTTTTTGTGCCCAAAGCGCCACCTATCGGTTTTTCTTTTTGTACTGTTCAACTGAGTTTCAGAGAGCCCCAGCAAACAGAATCATGAAAATGCATGCCATAAGTCAAGAAATCTGTTTGTTTATCTCTTAGTAGCCTTTGAGTTTCAACCACCCTGTACTTCGATAATTTATTCCGGCTCTTATGCTTTTTGCAGGGCTCTACTTTTTGGTTCAAAATTTAAGTTAGAGTATAAACTTTTGCGAGCATGTGTTAAATTATCAAAATAATGAGCTTAAAGTTGTTGTCTATCTATCCAAAGTCTACAGCTCCCCCTATCAATGTTTTAAGAGATACGCTTATCAAATTGGTACTGAAGAAAGTCTAATTAAACAGAATCATTTCGTCGCAAAAAGCAAGAAAATCTAACCATTTCCCTAGTTTCTATGACGTTTCGAATTTCGGCACCCAAATTTTCAAAAGCGCCTAGCGCCTTACCATCGCGTCAGGGACCCTACATTCCCTATTCAAAATGTTCGTCTAGGTGTGCTCTATCGATCCTCAAAGTCTGTCACCTACGATCTGAGTCACCCTGTATATATATATATATATATATATATATATATATATATATATATATATATATATAATTTACTTAGTTAACAAAATACCTGTTTCTTATCCGAATTATATTATAATGTGTAATTGTGTATATCAGTGATTATCAACCTGTGGGGTGCGCCCCCCTAGGGGAACGCGAGCATATCCAAGGGAAAATGGTATTTAAAAAAATGGATTAAGTGACTGAAAGGAAATAAAACACACACACACACACACACATACAAAACAAAATACATTTGGATATATTTAATAATTAACTTTTTAAATTTATACAACTTACTAAATTAAAAACAAATTTAATAATTATTAGTCACTTCCTTGGGCCTGTCTTTCAGAGCAAAGTTTTTCGAAGGAGGGTTTAATATTAGAAATAATACTCTCATTTCTTTTTCTATATTTAGCTGAGATCTATATTTTGTCTTCAAAGAAGCTACCGCAGAAAATCCAAAGGTAAGATGTTGAAAATGGTAATAGAATGCGAAATGCTCTTGATTTCAGTGCAGAAAACTCATCTTCCACTCCTGCCCAAAATTCAAAGAGTGATTTATTACTAAATTGTCATTTGGTTTCGCCGCTTGCCGTGAAGTCTTTGAAGGTTTCTTCTTCAATTGAGAGTCATTCAGGAGTATTTTGAAATGGATCCCTCACCCACTTGTAACTTGATATCAATTTGTCGTCAGCAGTAAGTACTTTTTAAAATTCATTGTACTTTTTAAAAGTTTTAATGCAATCATTCAAATTTGCAAACATTATTAAGTTTTCTTGCTTTAAATTTCTGCTTCACAATTCCATTTTCCTACAAAAAGCATTAACTTTATCACTCGTATCTAATATATGTGTATTTGCTTCTTGCTGTTGAAGAGTCAAGTTATTTAATTACTCGAATATGTTGACCATGTAGCTCAATTTCATCACAAATAAGCCATTGTGAAAATTCTCAGCTTCCGGTCTGTTTTCCTCTTCTAGGAAAACAACGGTTTCTTCTCTTAATTCATAAACACGTTGCAAAAATTTTCTTCTTGATAACCATCTTGCTTCGCAATAAAATAGTAACGCTGAATGTACTGCACCCATGTCTTTACAAAGGGCGGAAAAGAGTCTTGATTTCAGGGGTCTCATTTTTATTTAATTTATTGCGGTTACAACCGTAGTTAACACAATATTCAAACCAGGACTCATTTCTTTGGAAGCCAAAGCTTCTCTGTGAATCATGTAATGTGTCTAGACTGTGGTGATTTTTGTTTCACAAGTGCTTGAACACTTTGGAATCTTCCAGACATAGAACGAGCACCATCGGTGCATATTCCGATTCAATTTTTCCATCCTATGTTTGCCTCGTTCATAAAATCATTTAAGACAGCAAATAACACGAGTGCTGTTAGTTTGAGTTCTATTGATTTGCAGAAAAGTAATTCTTCTACTACTGATGAATCATCACAAAATCTAACATAGGCAATGAAATAAGCATCTTTATTACTATCTGTTGCCTCATCGAGTTGTATTGAAAACAATTTGTGACGCAACTTCGACAATAACTGACTCTCTACATCTTCAACTATATCAGCAATTCGACGGGTAACAGTATCATTTGAAAGAGGTATAGACTGCAATTGTTTTGCGAAATTATCTCCAAGCATAATTTCTATAATCTCAATTGTGGCTAACAAAATGAGCTCTTCACCAATGGTGTGAGGCGTTTTACATCTGGCTATTTTATACGAAACTTTGTAAGAGGTAATGAAACTTTGTAAAGCCTTTTCATTCACAGACTAAGTTTTTTTAAACAATGATTTTTGCTTTTCATATGATTTTAATTTTACTTCGAAGAATGCTCTGGGTTTATTTACGTACTCATTATGAAGCGTTCCCAAATATCGTTTAAGTTTTTTAGGTTTCATGCTGCCTGCCGCCAACATTTTTGAGAAAATGATACACAGGGGCCTTTCTTCCTCATTTACTTCAGTACCAGAGAATCCAAAATTTAAGTATTCTTGAGAATATTTTATTTTCGAAACCACGCTCGTCTGTATACTTGTTGATGCTTGTCTATCGTCTAATGCTTCTTTACACCTGCTTAAAAATTTATCCATGATTCCTCATAAGTCTCCAGCAGTGAATATTTAATACGGTCAATTACAATTACACGAAAATATATATAACATACACATTCAGAATAGATTCAATAGCGATAGAAGGATCGACTCGTATGAGATTGTCTGGAATTGAAATTGGAGTCATAGATCTTTCTCCTCTCAATGAGAAAACATTTGTTCACATCTGCGCACGCTCCTAACTTAACTTTTAAGCTGACCAGACAAATCGAAATTTCTCGCTAAACAATGAGAATGCCCGACATGGTGGGACGCAAGAGCAATAAAAAAGCATAGGATTCTTGTTTTTTCAATGCTGAGGATCAGTGTTGCAAAATGTCAATAAATTTCCGTATTTTTGTTAATATGTGAAGTTTAAAATTAAGGTTGTAGTGTAGGTTTAGGACCAAAATACTCAAAATACATTACTATTGTATACATTTTATTGCATGCGGTGGGGAGGGGGGAGTGATGAAAATTAGGCTGTGAATTCTAAAAGGTTGAGAATCACTGGTGTATATGCTTTTGTAAATTTATTTTACTCATTTTATGTGTATGATTTTGTATAAATAAAACCAAATGGTGGAGAGTTATGTTAATATAAATTTTAATTTGATTACATTGCTCTTTATTGTTTGGTTTTATTAATTTCCATTATAAGATTTAAATTTCTGTTGAAAAATAAAATTGAATTATATTTTAAATTGTAAAATGTGTTATAAGTTTTGTATTAAAATTCCTAAAGTAAGGAAACAGGATAAAACTTTGAATGAAAAATGCAATATTTTTAATAAGAATTTAGTTTTCATTTGGTAACAATATTTCTTTGCTTTTCATAGAAATTTAAACATCTTCTATTCAAATATTCCACATAAATGTAACTCTTGAGAATTTACCAACTATTTTAAGTTTAAAATGATTATACATTTGCGTCTTGTATAAAATATACTTTCAAATTAACATAATATTATAAAGTTAAGGGAAAAGAAATTTTATTGAATGAAATGAACTTTGCTTTTAAGTGAAAAACGTAATGATGCATTCTGGCTTAGTACTTACAGTTCTTCGTTTAGTGGTGCTATCTTCGCATAGTGACAAAATTTCGTGCCACCGTTTTCCTATTTAATGTCTTATTAGTTATTGGCCTGTGAAGACCACCACTGCTTCATCTATCTGCTTTTTACTTAAACTCGTTTTATTTAATGAGCTATGGATCTTCATGCATATGGAAAAAATAACATTAATAATGTGTGGATAGGTATTTAACAAATTATTACAAACGAAACTTTCTGAATATTCTTAAATGTTTATTTTTATATATTAATTGCATATCAAATCCTTATAATAAACAATTCATGAAGAAAGTGGTCATATTCCATTACAAAATTTATATTTATGAAGTATTAAATGAAAAATTCGAATACTCACTTTGGGTATTATGAAAAGTGCTTCCATTTCTTTCATCTTTTTTCTTTTTCTCTATTAAATAAAGTTTTAGTTGAGCAACTTGGAATGCAACAACATTTAGGTATTTCAATTATATAAGATCTAAAATTTTTAACTTAATTTTCAGAGAAATTCTACGTCGCATGTTAGAAAACATCGGAATTTCTTCCGAAAATGTTCTTAACATTCAACAAGTAAACATTTCGCATGAGAGCTGTTGACTTATTGTTACATTTTTACCTTCCTACTTTTTTAAAAAATCGTGCCGTTTTCTTATGCATCCTCTCTGTGGGAGTTGGAGGTCTTAATAGACGACATTAGTTGTGATGTCATATTGTTTCCAAACATTTGCTGTTAAGCGTCATTTTTAATTGAAACTGCCATAGACCTAGGTGATAGATTTTTAAATTGTTATTTTTGAAATTGATATTCATTATTTAAGGATAACGTGTTTGTTAAAACTTTTAACCTTTTGTTTGCTTAACCTTTGATTCTCGCCAAATTGTAGTCACAGTTAATCACCAAGCTGGGCTTATTTCCACTCGTATTCTGGTTGCAACAGAACAATTTATTGTTCTGTGCCAACAAAAATCACCAATAAAATCGATAGCCAAACAAAAATCTCCAAGTTTGTCAGGAAGGCACTCTTAAATACAATATTAAACAAATGTTTACATTGTATTTGTTTGGAAACATGACGTCACACTAATGTCGTCAATTATTATTGGTCGGTACTCACCGTAGCTAAGTTTAAAGGTTTTTCGGTTCTCAGAAGTAGGCAGCTAGAAAGCAAAAATGATTAATAATAATTACCTAAGGAAACATTTTATTTTCGTAAAAATAATTTAAAGTTATTAAAAACCAACATTATCAATTATTAATAATATTGTTATTGTTATATTATAAAATATTTCCATGAAATATTTTCAATGATTTCAGCTCATTAATCATCTCTCAAGTTTTATTTATATTTACTTCAGGCATGGCAACAGCCATTATTTTAAAAGTTGTTTATTCATTGTCGGTTCTGTCTGACAGAGTAGAGTTAAATTTTTAATCATGAATACTTGTGTAGATAATAATATGGATTGGTTAAATGAAGCAGAATCTACTGGAGTATGTATACCTTACAGAATGTCCAAACTTTAATGTTAATTTTTCACGAACTCTTTTAATAATTTGAAATAAACATGCAGCAAGATCTTGATGGTTTTTTATTTAAAGTCGACTCATTGCCATTATTATGGAAAGTCTTTAAAACCATTGCTCGTGTTCATGTTTCAGAGTGTAAACTTTTTTTGGAAAGAAACTTTATGAAAAATATCTTGTTTAACTTTTTTCAAATAATTCAGCATTTTTCTGAAAGGGAACTAATTCTCTTAAATTAATATAATTGCTTTAATAATTAAAATCAAATATATTTAAATTCCATGAAATTTTTACGAATATAATGAGCTTAATTATTTACTCACACAATAAGTTGTGTATTTAAAAAGCAAGCGACAATTTGTGATTATAATGCAATTACTATTATTTCCAAATATTATCTTGCCTTTATACATATTGATTAAAATCTTGAATTATAAATCCTATTTTATAACTTTTTTCAGACAACCATTATGGCTTGTGAATTCGATGGTGGTGTCATAATTGCTGCAGATTCTCGTACAACAATGGGGTTAGTATTGAGATTCTTGTAAAAAGTCATTATATTTAAAATATTATATGTTAATTGGTTACTTTTTGAGTTGACCGCTCTCTAAGGAAAACTCTTTCAAGATAAGATATTCTGATGAAGTCCAGATGGTCTAAATTCATCTTATTTTTCCATATTATCAAATTAAAATTATTGCTTGCTTTATTATGTATCTTGAAACAACTAACATTTTGTTGATATATGTAATGTTTATTTGCTAAATTATCCACCCTATTACTCCCTGTTTGTGTTCAACCCCTAAAGCAAAAAAATGTTTTGTTAGATTTCAACTACATAGTTTGAATGAATGTTTTGTAGTCAATTTTGGAAAATACAAATCACTAATTAATAAAATAAAGTAAATGTTGAGGAACAATAATAATGGGATGTGACAAAAACAAATATCTGTTAAATTGCGCTTTAGGTCCCCTACTTCGCCAACTCGCAAATTTGAGGCTTTATCCGTTATGCTCATTAATTGCTCTTTTATTTTAGCCTTATCATTGGTCGCTAATTAAGTTTCACTTTAAAATAGCGGTAGAATTTTCGCCACGGCATCGGTGATTTTGAAAACACACCAAGCAGGGGACCTAAAGCACATTTTCAACCAAATATCTTTTATTTTATATTTAAACTAAATCCTAGTTCTATATTTTTGTCATTGATATTTTATTATTTCTTATTCAACAATGTGCTCTATTTTCTTAGTAAATCACTTTATTTTTTAAAAGATTTAAAATAAAATCAGTTTCGGAGTAGATTATGATAGCTCTTAAATCTGCAAAAAAATTTGTTGATAAAATTTAATTACGGGTAACCTTGGTATTTTCAGCACTTTAATTAACTTATCTTTAGAGTTGCTATTTTGGCATTAAAAAAATAGCCAAAAAATCAAAGGGTACCCTAAAGTAAACTTTTACCAATAAAATCATACATTCATTTATTATATTTTACAATTGTTTATGTATTTCAACTTTAAACATATCTTTAATGTATTTTCTCATTGCATATATTTTGCTTACTTATTAAATTCATTACCAAAGTTATTCTAATTAATAATCTGTAAGCAAATTTAGAATTGCATTATCATATAAATGCCTTTACATTGTCTTGGTTTAATTAACTGATTAACATTTCAATGAATAAAAGTTACGTAATACAAATAAAATTTGGACTTGCTTTTTTTACTTCTGCAATAAAATTTCTTTCCTTATCAGATTCTTTTGCAGATTTTTGTTTCTAGCATTATAAGAATGAGATTTCTTCATTAAATTTGTATAAAATGTAATTCACTATAAAACATGATTCTTAATTAACAAATACAAAAGAAAAATTTTCAGCTATTAAAAATATATTTTTATATGTAGTTTTATTCTAGTTATTACTTATAATAAAAAAATCTAAGTTTGAAATTTTATTTGAAAGGTAAAAGATGCATTCTACTTCTAGAATTAAATTTTTCATTTTAAAATTAATAGTCTTTTTTCTAATTGCTGTGAACTATTTCTTAAGAAATATTTTTACTTAAACCTAATTAAATTGATGTGCACATTTTATTATTGTTTTTTATGTTAAATTTTTTTCTTTCATTTTTAGGTCTTATATTTCCAGTCGTATAACAGACAAACTTACTAAGTTAACAGATCACATTTATGTTTGTCGTTCAGGTTCTGCTGCTGATACTCTTGCAGTCAGTGATGCAGTTAAATATCGTCTATCATTACTTGCGTAGGTTTTCTCTTATATAAAATTATATGCTTTAAGAAATCTACAATAACCTGTGTTTTAGTTACTATTATTTTGTTCTATTTCTTACACTTCTTTGTTTATTTTTATATTTTAATTAATAATATTTAAATTAATGAATTCTTTTGAAATTTTATTTTCATTTTTTAAAATTTTCTGTAAAGGAATGGATATATTAATGAAATATATAATTCAGAACCAGTTTAATTTTATATATACCAATATAAAATTGAACTGCATTAAAAAGAACCAGTTCAAATTTGAACAAATTGAAACTGGTTCTTTTTTAATGCCGATTTGAGCTTCCAAATCTGATTACTCATAGCTAAAAAAACTAAGAAAAAAATTGACTCTTGGATGTTTTGCTAGGTCAGAACATTTTGATGGGAATGCAGCATTAATTGGCAAATTACCATCATGAAGAATTGAAGACTTTGATTTCTTTAATTTGGGTCATTTTTTTTAAAAAATATTTATTATTGTTTCACAAAGTTGACCAAAATGTTTGAATTTCTGGAACCCATTGAAGATACACAATCCCATGACTTTGAAGAAGAAATCATCATTGCGTAAAATTAAGATTTCCTCATTTAGTTGTCAGTGTAGTTCAGCTCTTTCATTTTATGAATTAGTGTTTACTTACAGAATCATAACTGAAAATTATATCCATATCATTTAGATAAGTAATTATCTTTAAATGTATAAAATGTAATTTTATTCTATTTATAACTGTCACAAAGATTTGTCTCTTGTTATTAATCTTTTGAAGAAATTTGGATTATTTTTCTGTAGTATTCAAAATGTCTACAAGTACTTGTACAAGCTTCTTTTATTCAATCATGAAAATTTTAGGCATGCTGTCTTAATTAAAATTAAAATCTCTTGTAAATTTTTTTTTTTATTATTTCCAATTGAAGTGTACATTTTTTGTCCACATCAAAGATTCACTATTCTTGAAGTTAATGACCAGATCATATTAAATTTCTGGCTATTCTGAGCTATCAATAAAATTTTACTAAAGCAAAAAATAAATTAATTTGAAGCTAAAAATATTTAAACTAATCATTAACAAATATACAATTCAATATATACGTGCAAACTGTATGTTTAAATTTGGGGCATAACTTCGGGAATTTCTATGGAATGAAAACTTAAAAAATATTTTGTTAACTAAAATCATTGAAAAGATTGTTATCTAGAATTTGATAATGAAAATTTTTGTACAGTAGTTAAACCGGCAACTAATTTGCTGATTTGAATAAAAGAATATTCAGTAGTTTAGATAAATATTTGATTGCTTTATGAAGAACTTTTTATGGTGTTTAAACATTTTGCTTTAACTTTTTAAACATATTTTTTCTTTGCTCACTTTTTTTATTTATATCATTAAGCATTATATTTTTATTAATTTCAAATTAGAATGTATGTGACTCTTTTCTTAATATTTTTGTTGTATTTCATACATTTATTTATCAGTTTAAATAATTTTTTTTTTATTTTTCTCAAAAAGTTGATATAAGTTTGTAGAAGTTTTTGCTTTGTGTTAACTATAACTTTTTATTAAAAATAACAGAATTGTTTTCTTTAAAAAACTTTTATTGTAAATATATTTTAAATATTGATATAAAGGATCAGAATAAATTTTTGAAAATTTAAAGGTTTGCAGTGTGACAAAATTTATTCAAATTGTGAATCATTTTTAATAAATAACAAAGAAATTAATAGAAAAGTGTGTATTGCAATATATTCTATAGTATAAAGTGCTTCAGGTTAAAGTCCTTATATAAAATGTGATAAGTAAGAAAAGTATAATACAGAAACTTCTTTTGAAATGCATAGGTTATAAAATTATTTTGTAACTTTATTATTGCAAAATTATGTTTAGTCATAAATTTTAAATAATAGAATATAGTTGAATGCAATAAATGAAATTGTTTCTATAGTAGCAGTGGACTCATTCAGTACTTTTGAAATTGTCATTCATTTTTAAGTCTAGTTTAAAAAAAAAAAAGTATTCATATTTTCACAAGATTTATTGATAGAATATGAAAGTATGATTTGAAAATATTATCTGTACTTGGTTACAAATATATTTTGTATAAAATAATACATATTAATTCAATATGTGGATGTCTGTATATCTGGAAAATTTAAAAATCCCTGAAAAATTTAGACTCCTAAAATTTACTGTTCTAAATTGTTTTCAACAGTTTCATCCCTATATTAATCAACTGTAGTATAAATGATTATTAATATGAATATACTCTTATATAAATACAATCCTAATTATATTATACAATGTTATATTTATTGTATGTATACTTTTTCAACAATGAATAGTGAGATTGATAAAATTTTCTTAACTATACTTTTAGAACTTTAAATTTTCATTCGGCTGGAAAAAAAAAAAAAAAAAAAAAAAAAAAAAACTAATCATACAGGAAAGCAATTTATGGTTCAATAAAATATTTGCCCATGATGACATGAATTTATCCTTTATAGTCTCATCATCCATAATTTGTATAAAGTAGTTAAAAGTTTATTCAGTGCATAGAGCTTTTTTTATATAATCTATAAGAAAAGATAAACATTTTTTAATATGTTATAATTGATTCTTTAAAAATTTCAATTTTATGAACTTGTTGAAAATTCTTGATTGTAATATTTCATTTAAATCTTTGAATGCATAATTTTTCAATTATTAAATGCTTATACATTATTTTTTATTTACAATTTAATGAATATATTTGCATAGTTGTTTAATGTCTGTGTTTAGAAAATGGCTTCTTCATACTCTTTTGAGTTTCAGTAAATTCTTAACTGAAGACAACTTGTTAAATTAGATTACATATATAATTTTAATATACTTTGAACTTTTTAAAAAGCAAAAATTTTTTTCTCTGTGGTAAAGGTAAGTTTATTATTCAAGTTATCACAAAGAAATAAATGTGAATTTTTGAGTATAGTGAATTTTTAAAAATATATATATTTTTTAATTATGTATTTTATGGCAGATTGCTTAGCCAAATTATTATTGCTTTGACTTTCAAAGTTTATTGGGCATGCTCTTAGTTATTTATGAAGTAAAATAATTATCATGTTTCTGAATTAAACATATTTTTTCTTTCTTATCAGGAAATTAAGAATAAATAGTTCAATTAGATAGGTTGTCTTATAAATATGATGTATATATTCTAAAGCTGTTTTTCAATAAAGTTGATTATAGTATTGATATAATAAAAGTTAATGAAATAAATTTAATTGTTATGTTTGACATTTTTATATTAGAATGGAATTGGGTGAACCTGTTGGAGTAAGAATTGCAGCCAATGATTTAAGGCAACTTTGTTATAACTATAGAGAATCACTACAAGCTGGTATGATTGTAGCTGGTTGGGATAGGAAGGAAGGAGGACAGGTAATAGTTTTTCATAATTTAAATTATTTATACACATGTTTCATATTGGAAAATATGTATTACATAAAATTAAATCTTATATTTAATCTCATTTAAAAATTTTTGCAAAATTTAATAAAATTAAAAGAAATGTAATATTTATTTAATTTCATTATTAAATTAATCTTAGAATTTTTTTTAATTATTTATATAATTAATGTTACAATTTATATCTCAATTAATTTAGGACTGATTTATGAGTTTTTCAAAAACCGATTTCACATTCCAAAGCTGTTTTTCAATCAAGTTGATTATAGTAATGATGTAATAAAAAGTTCATGAAATAAATTTAAGTAAAATCTTATATTTGACATTTTAATGTTAGAATGGAAATTAGATGAACCTGTAGTAAGAAGTGCAAGGCAGTTTTGTTATAACTATAGGGAATCACTGCAATAATTTTATTCTGAATCTATTAAGGGGTAAATAAACATGCCTTTTGCCATACAATATGTTATATAAAAAAGGAAAGAGTTAAACCAAAATCACAAAATTATATAACTCAGCAAGCAATAAAATTCATTTGGAGATTATTAAAGGAGAAATATATGGAACATAATTAAAACTTAACAAGTCATATTTTCTTCATGATTGAAATAATCCCAATTAGAAATATAAATAAATTTATACCAACAGCAGTGCTTTTATTTGTCTTTTCCTCTTTCCAGATAAAATTTTTTCAATAAAATTAAAATTTTTATATTAAATAGAAAGGCACTATTTATTTTAATGAAAAGAATAGTATGAAAAGACATAGTAAATCACTTAAAGAAATTACAAATAAGAAATGAAGATACTTTAATTGTAATATCTAAGACCTCAAAAAACTAATCACTATGTTCTGCCTGAATATGATTGTCTTATTAGACATTTGCACCACATATATAATAGATTTTTGTTCAGAATTTAAAAATAGTTTGAAATCATTCTCTTAAAATATTTTTATTTGCAGGTAGGAAACTTAACATTAACATCGTGCAGAGGATGCAATTGACATATAAATTTTTTTTTAAATTCAACATTATACATTTTTTGTTTCTATGTTATTACTGCTGTGCTCTCTTTTTGTAATCCCATTTTTAATATTTTTGTATTCCAGTATTGTACATCTTTAAATGTGTGTAAGAAGGAGGGAAGATATACAATTGTGCTATAAAAAGTTTTAATACTTTATTTTTCAATAGGTTTACAGTGTTCCAATGGGTGGTATGGTCATGAGACAGAAAATTTGTTTAGGTGGTTCAGGAAGTGGTTTTATTTATGGTTTTTGTGATGAACATTACAAACCGGGTATGAGTCAAGATGCTTGTATGGAATTCTGCTTAAAAGGTAAAAATTTCTTATTCAATGCTTATTAAATAAATTTTCAAATTTGTGGAGGGTTAACATGTCAATTCAGTTTTATGGAAATGCTGATGTTAATACCATATTTGATGGCATTCTACAAACTAAATTTGGTCTGTGATATGCATGAAGTTGTGTTATATGTATTAAGGCTAGCTGAATTGTGAGTAAAAAAGAAAGTAAAATGAGAAATTGATTTTTATTATTTCATAATAATTTTACTATTTAAATGTTGATAATATAGAAAAAATGTATGTATGTGGAGTTTTTGAAAAAGAGCTAAAAATATTTTGAATTTAAAATAACCCAATAAATAATTCATTATTTATATTCTGGGTTTTTATTTTCCTTTATATCTTAAGAAAAAAAAGTAGTTCCTTTTATTTATCAGTTTATATATTTCCTAATCCTTTTCCAAGAGTTGCCAAATTCCTGAATAAACCAAAAATACAGTCTGCATTTCTAAATTAAAATTAATAGTTTTTCTTCTAGCTATATCATTTTTAATGTTTGTTAATTTCTTAAATATCTAGACTCATAATTTAAAAGAAATTGGTAAAGATTGAATTATAAAATTTAAATTAAAAATTAATTTTTCAATAGATGGTTGTTCTTCTGATTTTATGAACTATACTGGTTCTTAATATTGTTTCATAGACATATAAATATCTTTTATAACTATGGCGTGCATTTTTTACTAAATGCACCTATGAACTCTAATAGGTGAAATACCTACTGAGTTATGCCCAAATGTTTGAATGTCATTCGTACAAATTTCCAAGTCCCTTGTTGCATAATCTTAACCAGATATGAAGATGCTTTTCTCCAGAATTTAGCCAATCTAAGCTTGGAATGATAGTGTGAAAAAAATACTTTGATATGCAACTTTTATTAATGGAACAACTGCAACTGATGTAAGCCAAGAACAATTACCAGACAATTTGACTAAAGAGTTATCCATCCATCCATGAAATTAAAAAGAAAACACTGCTTGAAATTTTTCCTTTTACCTTATAAATGTGGATTAATCTTTAATCTGTATATTAGAAATATTGGAAGATTAAATAATTTAGAATATAATAAATAATGGGGGGGGGGACTATCAGATATCGGCAAGAAGAAAAATGACAATGCTGCAACCACCTGCAAAATAAGATGATGAATGGCCTACTTTTCTGAGAAAAACAATGAAATGCTTTCCTACCTAAAAATGGAAGAGTGTGTTTTTAAAATATAATTTGGAAACAAGTATAAGTTATTTCTTAATCTGATTGAATAAAACAAAAGTAAAAATTATCTTTAAGACTGAATTTTGTTTTGCATGTTTAATATAATATAAATGCTAAATAATTTTTTGTACTGTACTTTATTTACAAAAAAGTTTGGTAAAGTATTTTAGGCCTTACACACTTATTTTTAAAAAACTATTTTACTGGTCCATTTCAATTCATAAAAATGAGCATCTCTTCTATTTAGTATTTGTTTGTGAATATTTTGAGACCACCTTAAAATTTGCATTTCTTTCTATAAAGTATATAAAAATTCTAATATATATTCTTATAAAGCAAAATCTGAGAGGCTTTAATGATCTAATATTAACTAATTTCTAAACCTTTATGGCATGTTTGGAAGAAAATTTTAAATGTATTTTTTTTTAAAAAAGCAGTGTTCATAAATGAGTTTTTATTTTTATGTGTTTACAGCTGTATCTCAAGCTATGTGGAGAGACCATTCAAGTGGTGGTGTTATTAGAATGGGAATTATCACTGAAAAAGGATTGACAAGAAAACTTTTCTATGGGGACCAAGTTCCAAAATATGATAGTTATTAATTTGTTTTTCTTAACATTGAATATAAATGTAATTTATAAAATAAAACCTTTTCTTACTGGTTTTGTATAGTTCATTTATGCAATATTTTACTTATTAGTTTTCAGACTTTTGATAAAACAAATGTTTTACCAGACAATTTAATTAAAAATTTTTACAAATATTATCTATAAATATGTGGTAACATTTCAAGGTTCTGACATCACAGATATTTACAATATAAAGTTTGTCAAACATTTTCTGATCTTTATTCATTAATCTCTTACATTAACTGAATCAAAATCTTCATTATGATTCACTTAATATTTATGCGAGTGTATAAATTAAAATGGCATCACGCAGGAGGTAAGATTAATTCATGCAAGTTGCTAAACTATTTTAAAACTTCCATTGAAGCTATATTGATTTAAGTTTGGCAATATTTCAGGAGGAAAATCAATCTATTAATAATAAAATATGCTCCCCATGTTACTCATATCCTTATTTAATTAATAGAATTAAAATTTTAAGGTATATTAGTTTTTATAAATATAGAAAAAATGGTTAAATATACAAGGTCAGAAATATAAACATCCAATCACATATATTATTCCAAAATATAATGTCTTAGATATCAAGTTGTATACACTTTCCCCAATATATTTATTTTATTATTTTTTTAAGATTTAGGCTGATGATATTTTACTATTTTTAGGATTTACACATTTTAACATACAAAGTCTTAGTGCTGAAGATTAAAAAATATTTTAAATAAAGCTTGAACTTAGGTTTTCAATTTGTAAGGGTGTTCTGACGGGAACATTTGCTATTAATCACTTTGCATTTGTTTAAAATCTCAATCCAGGTTTGGCAGTGCTGCAGAAACACATCAAGCAAATAGATTTGGAACTATTTTGATGCGTTAACTAAAATATTTCCATATGCAATATGTGGAATCTCAAAGCTCATCAAATTCTAATAAAATAAATCTACTTTACTATGCAAGTGGTATGTTATTCTTGCTTAAGAATGGTTTGATTTGTTTGTTGCTTAATATAGCATTTCTTTTTATCAAATTTTTGAAGTAAATATTGATATAGTTAATATTTATGATCATAATTGGTTCATTTTTATAGTTGCATAATGAATTTTATCTAGGAAATTTGCTATTATAAATACTTTGTTTGATGTAATTAAGTCATTAACAATATTAAAACTGTAATTATTTTTAGTATGTTACATATTTAAATTTATATACATATAACTTTTACATTGATAATTTAAAGATATTTTCTAAAACTGTACACAATAATGCTACTAAACAAAGCTAGCAAAGTTAAAAGAACAAAAATTTAGCTCAACTGAAATATTCAGTATTGTTAATGAAATAGTGTGTTTAGACTTAATTTCTAATAATTTGATGATTAAAAGAAGTAAAAAAATGATTTAAAAAAAAATATGTACTTATGTATAGGAACTTTTAAGAGAAAACTTCAAATGAAAATTTTTCCTTCCGAAAAATTGGCAACTCTGTTTTTAAAACTTTCTACATTTGTTGTCATTTTCTTTTTAGTGTAACTCTGTTCTTAAAGTGTGCTTGATTGCAAATTTAAAAAGAAATTTTAAACTATTTTTTGTTCCTTTTCATAGTTACTTCTTAAATTTTTTACTTGTTTGTATGTTCTTTATTTTTATTCTTAACATAAAAAGTTATAAACTAAGCATTTTATTATTGCAAATAAAAAATTTTCTGTTTAAATACATTTTTAAACTATTATATTAAAATTTATACATAATATAAGTACTTCAATCAGTACATGTATTATTTGAAACATTTAACTTGGCTGTATTTTGAATTTAAATATGCAATCCTTTAGACATAATTTGTAAATTCTTGTGTTGAAATGCTAACTATTTCTAAAAAGAATGACAAGTTAAAACTGAGTGATACTTAAATAAGGGAATCATTTACACCATTAATTAAAAAGATTTTTAAAGTAAAAAAAATTGTATATGGATTCAAAATAAACAATTTTAATAATCTGTAAAAAAAGTTTTTATAGAAAAAATATTTTTATGTCTAGATATAAAATTTTGAAACATGATATCTGAAAATATTGCACTTTGCAACTAAGACATTTATATTACAACAAATAATAAACATACTACTTATCTATGTGTTAACATTTGAAGATAATATTAAATATCTTCGTATATCAAATATTACAGATAACATTAAATATTAGATTCATTCCCAAATCTAAAGTTTGAGATAAAATACAGAAACAGGATAAAATGAAACATAAAAAAGTATGAATATGAAGATATTTCAATGCAAAATATAAACAATATTTAATGACAGTTTAATAAAGACATAGATATAATTTATCAATACCTTAATATTGCCTTGTTTTGTAATATTGAAATTTTATAAATACAATTAACACTTTGCTTCATAAATATTTTTTGGATATCAAAGAATATTTGAACAGTTTACATTAGCTTCAAGCTGTTTGTTAAATCATTCTTTCTGTATAAAATTATCATTAATAATTTTATTAAGCTATTGAATATTGCTTTTAAGAAATTAAATCAAAATTTCTAATGAAATAATCAAGAAACTGGTATTAATGTATTACAGTTTCCATGTAATAAGTTAATTTTTCCAGAGCAATTATGATATAAATTGAAAACATTACTATAGCCATGATGCTTCCACCACTGACATAACTGTCTATTCCAAGTACATGGTATTTCGTAAAATAAAGAAGGATAATCAAGACTAATTAATGTATAAAAATCCTGATCTCCCAAATGTCCTTTGAATTTATATTTTTTTATCAATCTTAAAATGATTGATGAATTATCAGTAATATCCATATAAATTGTAGAATTCCGCATTCTTTCTAGATGTAACAATAAAACACCACTGTTGAAGCCCGTTTTGCCATATGGAGGGGGACCGCCAATTTGGGTATCATTTTGAAAAGTACGGTATTCACTAAGTATATGACGATAAACAGGTTGTTGTTCTCTTGCTATTCCAATCAATGCTTTTTCAGGGAAGTTATTGAATTTTTCATATAAATACTTCACATCATTTAAAAATTTTACATCTGCATCTATTAAGAGAAGTTGTTTAAAATTAATAATTTTATATAATCCTATAGAGATGTAGAAAAGGGCATCACTATAATAAGCTCCTTGCTTGAAACTAAAATGTGGTCTTAATGTATCAATTAAGCTTTGTAAAGGCTTCATAAAAGTATTAACATCATACAAAGTAACCTATAAAAAAATAATAAGTAAATTATTTTTAAAATGCAAACACAACACAATTTAAAGAAAATTACATTGTATTTAGTTCTAAGTTTATGAAGCAAAACTGAAATGCTACAGTAAAGGTTGTTAAAACAATGTTTTGTTTAAATAAAAATAGCATAACTTAAAAAAAGTCTAGCATATATAGAATGTTGTGAAGCGCAACATAGTTGAAAATTCCATAGCTCTGTTGTTGCACAAAAGATTGGGATAATATTAGATGTCAGAATATAATCATAAGTCAAATTTTACAGTTAATTTTCTTAAATATCAATTTTTTCAAAAACAAAATATTTCATATTATTTTATAAAAAGCAACCTTGCATTAAATTTGACATTTTTTTTTTATTTAACGGGATCAACATGCATTGAAATAATATCAATAGTTTTAAATAATATATGTAATCTTAAAAAAATAACCACACATTAATACTTTATGAACAGAAAAACCAACTATACATTTCAAAAAGAAATAAAGCATGGCAGACATTTTGCAACATGAAGAATGATATTTTTGGAAATAAATAGTTTTTATTAAATGTTTTCATAACTGTTCAATATCTAGTGCACTGTCAACAATAATTTTAAGTTTCAACAATGTACATTTAAAAACACTAATTTTACACAGTAATAATTTAAAGCCATCATTGTTGGAGCATTTAACCAATGTCTCCATGTTAACCTGCGAACCACACTTAAAACCAGCTGCAGCTATATGCATATCACATCCTTTAAGTTGTACAATCTGCTACTAGCAATAATCAGGAAAATTTAAAACTTGCTAAAAAAAAAAAAAAAAATGCAATATTGATAATCTTGTTTTTTCTTACAAGTGAATCAACGCTATTAATAGGAAACAAGATAGTCTGGTATAATATTAAATGCTACAATTGAAAATAAAGTCATTTTTTAATAATGAAGCAATTAATTAGTTTATCACTCAACAATTTTTCGGTACATAAAGCTAATTGGATTGGAACCTAACATTTAAAGTGGATACTAGGCCACTATTAATAATTGGGTTTGAGGACTCAAAAATGCAAACTGTTGAATTGAAAGTCAGCTTGATAAATTAATTGTGAAATAAAAAACATGGGCTCTAAACTCTTCTGAAATATTCCACAAATTAAATGTAGAAATTATTAAAATCAGGCAATTTTTTTTTTTTTTTTTTGGCTCTACTTGATGAGTGGAAAAAAAATTGTAAACAAAGTCTTACAATTTAACACATGCATTTAGAATTATACTATACAAATAAGGCATATTAATTTTGATACATTAGAAATTGTTAATGGTACACATGATTATATGTTTCTGAAAGGTTAATGAAATGTATGTTACTTAGATGAGTATAAATGAAAATAAGGCACTAGCTGAACTAAGAATAAAAAAAAACTAAATAAAAATCTTAAAAACAAAGATAAGCTTATAAAACAAATGAGGTAGTAAAAAATGTTGGTCAACATTCTAATACTATATTTGTAATATAATACTGGAATATTCTTTTAAAAACTTAAGACATTTAAAAATAACTCATAAAAAAATTAAAAATACTGTAAGGTCTTATTAAATCATATTAAGTACAAACTAAAAATTACAGTTCATTAACTTTACCATTGCAGTAAATCTTACAAATAGAGAACTTCTTTTTAAATAATATATATTTTTTCATTTGCTAAACTGGGGCTTATCAATCATATGCTGTCTTACTGTAAAATATAAATCAAAGAAACCAAATGGAGAAGTATTTCTTGTATTAATATCTGTTAACTTGAAACAAATATTTGATCTAATCCATTTATATAACTACAACAGAGCTTGATACACAAATTTTATTAAGATTTGTATAAGTTCTGTACAATGCTTCAGGAAGTAATAATGACTTTTTTTTCTGGATAAATCAGGAGGAATTCTGTTTTTATCAAAAAATTCTTGATTTCTTCACGAAGCATAATCATTGAATCAAATCTTTCTAAAGTCCTTAGATTTGCCCTCAATCAGTGATCCATAGTTTTTCAAGGGAAGGAGAGAATATTGTTGTGATATAAAGAAGGACAACTATACAAGTGTATTTGTTTGTTATTAACAAATACCCTAACATAACTTGGAGTTTATAAGAAAATATTATTTTAAAGATGGGCAATGGTTGTATCTCAGCAAAAATCTTCTTTGAAAGAGAAAGAATGCTTTTAATTCATCAAAACTTGATTTCCCAATTTAGAATAAAAAAAAAATATATATATGATTTTTAAATGTAAATGAGTTTTTAAAACCTTGAAGGAAAGAAATACTGGAGATATTATTAAAATTGTCATAAAAACCCCATTAAATTTTTAAATTAAAAGAATTAGCAAAAAGCTTAAGCACAAACATTTCTTGCAATGGGATTGTTAGATTCAATGTAATACAATTTAAATATCTGAAAAAAACTTCTAAAATTTTATTAATAAATTGAAGTTTATTTTCAATTATTTATGTCTGTTTTCTAAAATCATTTTCCTCCTGAGTATTCTTAAAATGTTTGAACAAAAACAGCACTGCAACATATAAAAATTTGTTTCTAGTTTGAATATTTTAATGATTGAGAACATTTAGGATTTCTGCTAGTCAATGTCTGAGTGGTAAGCATTCCTGATTTCTAGGTTGTTGATCCTTGGTTTAAATACAAGTTCGGGCATGGATGTGACTTTCTCCTTCTCTCTGGGTTTCCTTATCCTTTCTTCATAGATTTTGAATGAATGAGAACTGCGATATAAACAGATTTGTGGTGGTGTGATATGGGTAATACTATTTGCCTTAGGGACTTGGTTCACAGGTGCCCACTGGATAATGATAAATGAGTAGCAGTTTCCAGCCTTGTTATGGCAAAAAATTATTCACTAAAAACCCACCGTTAAAAAACTGAAATAAAACATTTCTGATTTAAGTATCAAAGATACTTAAAAATTTAGAAAAATTTCTCTCTTGAAGAGAACAGAGCATTTAATATTCTAATCATAAATTTTTGAAAAGAATGTATTTTTAATCAAAATGGAAATTTCTAAATCCATAGTACATAGAAATTTTAAATTATTTTGTATTCTACTTTAAACAGTTAATGTTGGATGCAGTTTTTAATAAAAGGTATTACTTTGTAAACATAATATTTTTTAAACTGATTTCTGAGATATCAGAGAAGGCAGAAAGGAAATTTTTAACATAATTGATAGAAAATAATTGTTGAATACAAATGAAAAGCATTTTATTGTAGCAACAAAACATCAAAAATTGAAAAAAAAATTATCAAAATTATTATAAGGAACAACATAAGTCTGTATGTAATTTAGTAACTAATCTTAATATTCATAATAAATGCAAAAACCTGATAAATGTATCCTAGATTTAATTTTAATTAATAATTATTAAGTAACTACTATATCAATTACTCAATAGATAAGTAAAACATTGAATAGAACATAATTTTTGAAAAAAGGAAATATTTTTATACTTTAATTAGTCCTTGGCAGTTTATTTTAATGAAGTTCTAATCAATTAACAGTTGTTTAGGATTTGTGGCACAAGCTGTGCCTTGAATAAAGAATATCTCTTAATTCTCTTTTTCAAAATCTAAAATCTTGGTTTAAAATCAATCATAACATAGTTCATTTTTGACAACTTAAACTATTCAGTTTAAAAATATTTTCAAAGGTGTATTTAAAATTTATTATTTTAATATGTTTTCAATATTTTTTTTCGCATGAGGTCTAATGTGATTAGGGGTAAAAATCCTTTGTCAGCCAACTGTTTGATGCAGTTTCCAGCTTTCTCTTGAGCTGAAACATGAACCGAAATTATCAATTTTGAGGATAATGATACATTATCAAGCAAAAAAAATCAATAAGGGTAACATTGATTTTTACATCATTTTATCATTAACTGAAAATGGCACATACCCTTTACCTACATATTAGCAAAACTGCAACTAATTTTGCAATAAAACTAATTAGTGCAGAAGGAATCATACCAAGATAGACTATTATAAATAGCAAACATACCAAAATATGAAAGCTGTGCATCCTAATTATGTGACATTAGTGCAAGTTCATATGTCCATAGCAATAGAAGGAGGAAAAGAAAGAAAGAAAGATTGTTTACTTTTTTTTTATACTGTGTTCCCACCTATTTTTTCAACAATTCATTTTTTACCTATTTTTTTGATTTTTTTTGTGAAAAAAATTTGAGAGTAATAATTTTTTCATGCAACTACTTTCTTTTGTTGTCATGATATTAGGTGTGAATACTGTGGTGACACTAATACCAAACATTGTATATATGTAAGGCTTCTAGATGGATGAATAACCAGGTAATAATACTAAATTAATTATTAAATAATATTATTTCTTATAATAACTTGTGCATAGTTAAATAATACATAGATATTTACAACACATTTAATTTAACTAGTGGGATACTGAATACATTCATAATACATTTAAAACAATTAATAAATAAAAAATAAAAAAGTAATTCCTTTAATCTTTTACAATACTTTTGTGGAATGTTAGAAGAAATTTCCGCTTTTCAACTTTAATTTGAAACTTAAAATTTATATGAATTTCCAAATAAATTCTGAACTTAAATATTTTTAACAGTTGGTTAAATTAAATGAGGATATTAATTTCAAACACACAACTTAAAGCTGACAAGCTACACTTTTAACTTAAAAAATTTTACAATTATAATAAACAGACATGAAAAAGATACAAAATTTGTTAACACTGCAATCAGCTTATATGTGTGTTGGAAGTTGTCATAGAGTTACAGTAAATAATCTCAATTTGAAATTCATCTCATTAAAGAATCCATTTTGGTATTGTAATCTGCTAATTTGGCAACACATTTCACTTTTAGAGATGGAGTAGGCCTTAACAGGATCCAAATCTGATTGGGACCTACAATTCAAAGAGAATTCTGAACAAACATAAGAACCCATATTAAAAATAGAAGTTGAATCTAAACTTTTGAATGAGAAACTGGAGCATTAACTATTCAGCTAACAGCTAGCTCCGTCTGCAGTCAAATATGATCTATTTCAAATGTTTTTGGAAGTCAAGTTAACATTAGTGAAAATATAATTTTTTCCTCTCTACTTAATTAAATTTAAATATATTATTTTCTAAAATTTTTGACAATGATTTATTGGTACATCTTGATTTCCACAATAAGTGGTTAATACTTAATAAAAGTCACAAAATAATAACAAATTTATGAAGGGGGGGGGGACAGCCAAAACTAAAGAGCAACCATAGAGACTTTCACTTCCACTTAGCATTTGAGGCACGTGTATTACAATTATTTTTTTTACTTTTAAATCTCATAAAAAATGTTGACAATTTTTAATTAACCATGAAATGAGGAAGATGCCGTTTAATTTTTCCAGGAAAAAGTTTTACTCAATGGCAATAGAATATGCATAGACATGCAATGAACTCTATGTAAAAAAAAGTATGCGGTTGTGCAATATGAAAAGCTGCCAACAAAAAGAGCCTTCGATCTGACACTTGGTTTAGTGGTTCTAGAATACCATTCTTGATAGCACTGCATTTCATGTACTGGTAGGCAGAAGAATTAAAATTTATCAAGTGCTGCAACAAACAGCTAAACATTTGTCAAAATACCATGATTTATTGGAACAATTATATGAGGGAGGTATGTTCGCTAGATTTATTTCGAAAATGAAAGGACGAATTGAGTTGGTCCAGGAAAAATATTTGAAATTGATGAGAACTTGATTGTGCATGGGGAAAACATATATATGGTAGAGTACTTTTACAACAATAAATATGGAAAACCACAAATTTTGTGCAAGTGATTGTAGTTTCCCGATGAATTGTAGTTATTTTCAACCCGGTTGCTGTGGAAATCAAGATGTACTGATTTATTTTATCAAATAAAGGGTGGCATAGATGTCATATAATCCAACATGCCAATTTTTGAGTTTGGTGATATTTTTCCTTGTTTATCTGGCAATCTGGTTTTTATGATATCATAGGAATGGAAATAAAAACAATTATTTATAACATTCCATTTTGTTAATTCTAGTGTTTATGTCATTACAAAAAATTTAAAATATTTTGTTTCATTATAGTACTTTAATTAATATTCTAATATTTTCTTTAAATCTTAATATTTCAAAAATACATACTTATACTTTTTATTTATTAGATTTATATTTATTATTTAGAAATATAAGCCTTTTCCAGGAACTTTTTATGTTACAATTACGACACTTTTGTGATATTATGTCAGAATTACATCATCTTGGTAACATCTTTTCATTGCCAAAATAATTCAAAACTTGCCATAATGGATTATATGGCATTTGTACCTAAAATGTTCCACACCAAATATGGTTCAGTTGGAAAAGTGGAGCAGCGCACCCCATATTGCCGGCCTGGCTGGCACACGACAACAACAACAACCTAAAATGTTGACAATTTAAAAATTTATTTGACAATACATATAAAAATAATTTCCCACTATTTGATATGCCAAATAAGTGATATTCAATTATTATTATATAAAGTATTAGAAATTTGGTTTAGGTTGTTAATCCTTAGTCATTTGGCATGAGACAAATGTGATTGCAATTTACAGTTTATTTAAAATAAATCTTAAAACAATTACAATTATTTATACCAAAAGTGGGAGTGAACATACAGAATGTTGAATAAAAGGTTTGAGAATTGTTAATTTACCTTTCACTTTTAATAAAACAGACATAATCTAAAAGCATTTTATGGGGGGGGGGGGAACCCTTTGATGTGTATGGCATTTGTACACTTTAATAAGAAATAAATTTCTCATTTTTCTTATTTTAAGAGGTTTAACTTATTTATGTATATTTATCTTTTTTTAATTTAACTATTATTTTACTTGCGTTAATACTTGAATTCTAAATACTTATATTTTTAAATTAAATATAGATCTCAATAGAATTGTTTGATTATTTTAATGAATAAAATATATGCAATAATAAATCAAAAACTGGAATATAAATCAATGACACTACCATTTACATGAAAAATAATTTACAATTCACTTAATATTAGCTCAGAAAAGACATAAAACAAAGACCAAATTTTTTATAACACATTTATGTTAATAAAAATAAATGAAAGACAATTACCTGCGTCTCTGCTTTTGCTAAAGGCGCTGCTTTTTTTAATATTTCGATAACGTTATTCACACTTAATTCATCAACCAGAATATGTAGATGTAAAGGTGAAGTGCAGTGAATAAAAAGTGAAGAAATACATTGAATAAAATTATTTTTAAGTCTTAAATTACGATGTGCATGAACAAAAATCAACATGACATTAATTTTCACATGATGATTTTCTCCGGAAAGTATAGTAAAATGCATTAATTCTGCATTGTTATTAGATATATTCCTTTTCAATGGACATAATGCACAAGAATTAACTACATTTGGAGAGCGAATTTTGCTTACGATCAAATCACTAACAAGAAATAAAAATATTAATAAAATTATTACAGTAGCTATTAAACATAACTTGATAAATTTTAAACGTAATATATTGTTTGTTGACATAATGAAAATTTAAAACTTCTCTTACGAACAACCCATTTAAACATTTGCAAGAAAATCATGATTTCCAATTTCTAGTAACAATCGAGCCTAC
>JAPDSC010019530.1:50658-61433 GCA_026290005.1 Latrodectus geometricus | reverse complement strand
ATATATCAGATAAAAAAAACTGTTTATCTGTAGATGTGTAAATATTTGACATAAATTGGTACATCAATGTAAATTTTGCTGAAACTTATACATTTGTTGATCAACAATATAGGCACATTTATTATTGTTGTGTGTTGAATTTAATAATTTGATCTTTATTTACAATTTGGTGTGTACTTTTTAATGAACTTTATTTTCAAGTACATTAAAGTATATTTTTAGGTTACTATTTATAGTACGCTTCCTATTAAGCTTGTTTTTTAAGTGCATTGGGTCCACAATTATATGATAAACTGGTTAGAGCAGCAAACACAATGAGATTAGTAGGAATGATTCAAGTACAATTATTAATATCAAGGGTGTAAGACAGGGATGGGCAAACTACAGCCCACAGGCCAACCTCTGTCTGTCAGAAGGTTCTGCCCACGGATAAAATTTAAATTTGCCAGTCTGAGGCAAATTAGATATATAATATATTTTTATTTTATATCCTGTTTTACTTTATGTTGTTATTTTCTTCTTGCTTTTTTCAAAGGACTGATCTTTTTACTTTCTTTTTTTTTGTTCAATAAAACATAAATCGATTGAAATAGACAAAACAAAAAAGTTTTCGATTGGTGAAGTATTAAAAGTGGTAGTTCTTTGTTAGTTATAGCTGTAGATTGGTACCAACAATCGCTATCTCTTTCTCTGGGTGAAGACATAATGGGAATCCAATATAGGTGATTTAGACCTCATACGTGGCAGATTGCTCATTTTAAGTATAGCCAGTGATTTTTCTATTGGCATGAGTTCTAATATTATGAAATGCATATGAAAAGATTGCGAACATACAGCATCAATACAAATAGTGATGAAATTATTAAAAGCATAGCTTGTTTGGGTAATTCATAAAGTACTTCAACCCTAAAATGGCTTTTTAAAATCATAAAATTGTTTCAGAGATTCATGTTTTTAATGATGAATAGGCCTGGAAATATTTTTTTTCATTTGTAAAAGATAAACCAGAGTGTCTCATCTGCAATGAAGCTGTTGCAGTTTTCAAAGAATATAACATTTCACATAATTTTACATCTAAGCTGAATATTATAATTACAAAGCAGCATCTGAATAGGAAACAAAATGCAGAAAGTCTTGATATAAAATTATCAGGCCAACAGAAACTTTTCATGAAAGTATACAGTATCCAAGTAGCAGCTACACATACATGTTATATTGTAGCGTACAATATTGCTAAAAATGATAAAGCGCTTAGTGATGGAGAGTTCATTAAACAAATCATGCTCCAAATTGTGATGTGTTTTATGTCCAGACTAAAAAAATAATTTTGTAAGCTTATTTAAAAAAGAAGGGTGACTTCTAGAATTGAAGACATCGATAAAAATTTGACATCACAATTAAAGTCAAAAATTAGTCATTTTAATTTTGCTTGATAGCTATGGATGAAAGCACTTATATAAATGATACTATTCAATTGATATTATTTATAAGAGTTGTTGATGAGAACTTTGAAATTACTGAGGAACTGGCATACAAGTATACTTTGAAGGAAACTGCAGCAAGATGTGATATTTCTCGTGAATTTCAGAAAAGCTTTTAACTTTGAAACTGCCTATAACAAATATATTTTAAATTGCGACCGATGGAGCACCAAATTTGACTAGAAAAGAATCTAGATTCCTTGAACTTATAAATCAAAAATATCCTGGGAACAATATTTTCCTGCATTGTATTACACATCAAAATGCATTATGTAAATCTGCATTGAATATGAAACCCATGCTTTATGCAATTATGAAGCTTGTAAATACTATTCGATCTTGTGAGCTTACTCACTGGTAGTTTTGAGATTTTCTTCAGTCCATAAAGTTTGAATACTGTGATGTACTGTATTACAAGAAAGTTAGGTTGATTAGTGCAGGATGTATTTTCGAGCAAGTTTGGCTGCTAAAAGGTGACATTGTGTCATTCTTCTATGAGAAACAAAAAACTGTTCTGCAGTGTTCAAAATGTTAGTAGATCTGGAATTGTTTTCATATTTTGAATTTTTCACAGATCTTTGTTATATGAGCAACTGGAATGTGAAAATGTAAGGAAAAAATAAATTTATCGACGATATCTGAGCTCATCTCTAAAGCTTTTAAACTGAAAATCTGTTTGCTGGGCAACTAGCTAAGAACAACTTTTTTCATTTCCCTGGATTAAATTCAATACCTTCTGTAAATGAAGATGAGTGTATAAATTATAAAGAAAGCTTGAAAAAAACTAAATTTGAGTTTGAACAGATTTCAAGATTTTATTTAAACAAAATTGGAAGTTCTTACTAAGCCTTTCAAAATAAATTGTGAAGCAGTGAGGTCAGATTTGCTACTTGAATTAATTGAGTTGCTATCTAATAATCATCTCAAGTAGTTGTTTGTGAATATGCCAAAGTAAGGGCTTTTCAAATCATTATCAAAAGAAAGTTTCCCAAATCTCATGCATGCTGTTAGAAAAATGTCTTATAAAAATACATTAATGTTGAGGAAAATTTGATAAGGTTTAAAATTGTACAAGAACTTGGTTTTGAAAAGCATAACCAAGTTATAGTTTCTTCTTTATAAATATGTAGTATCTTTAAACTATATGTGTAAGTTCCTAATGAATAGAAGTAAATACAATATGAATTATTCATATATTTGTAAGTTTTAATTTTGTCAAATTATTAAGTATTACCTCTTAAAAGCATATATTTTAAAAGTGTTACATTTTGATGTTGACTGTGTATGGTTTTTAACTCTTTGCATATAGCTCCAGCAATTTGAGTGGGGTATCAAATTCATCCTTGACTATATGGCACATGAAAATCATGAGTGAAGATATTTTGCTTTAATTCACTGTTGGTCTAGCTATTTCCCTGCCTAAATTTTTTTTAAAAAACACTAATATTTTATGATTATTTTTGCTGCTAAATGACACTAAAGGGTTCAGAAAATGGTTTTTTCTTCCTTGATTTTGTTATCCTCATAATTTTTAGTTTGCCAGGCAGTTTTTGTTTCTTGTATGATAAGTATTTATGAAAAATATGGATTTTCTAAATGTCAGCAGCATTATATGTTTGAATAATAAACGAAAATATTTGATTATGAAGATAATGATTATGATGTAGAGTTCCCATAAATCTGGGCAATATTGATGATTCTGAAGACTTATTGGAAGGTCTAATCATTTAGAAGCCAATCTGAAGATTCCAATGATGATGGAACAGTTCAAAATGCTTGTTCATTGATGAAAATAACTATAAGTAAATCTCCCCTTGCTTTTTCTAGATTCTAGTTTCCTAAAGTGATCCTAAAGCATTCACTAATTTAAGAAGACAGACCTTTGGAATCTTTAAGCTTATTTATGGATAGAGACTTACAATATTTGATAGTAAATGAAATAGATTAACCTCACAACATCCTTTTGCTAATTTAGGGAAGTGTAAATCTTGAATTCCATAAATATTGATGAAATTATGCTATTTTTTGCCTGTACTTGTAGAAAAGCCAAATTATCATTAATATTAGCTGTAAAGTGAATCTAAAAACATGTTTAAATTAAAAAAAAAAGCATGATTATTTTGATTTATTGATGAGAAATCTCCATTTTGTGGACAACAAAAATTTTGATCTTTGAACCCATACTTGCACTAATTTATGGAAAATTTATGTTATTGATATTAGAAAAATGTTTTATGATATAATTTTTCTGGAGAATAGTCAGTGATAATTAATAACAAATATAAATTTTTGTTATATTAATTAAATTCTTATGTATAACTTGTTGTAATACAATGAAGTATTTTGAGCAGTTATTGCTATTTAATAATTAGTTAATAATATTTATTAGAGATATAAACATAAAGTTCTTTGTTCTGTATAACTATTAAAGATTTCTTAAAAAAATTTCATTTATGATGTATGACTTCAGATAGTTTGAACTAGTGTGAAGTGGTAGCCAATTGGCTTCCCCTCTTGCCTACATTTCAACAGTTTGTTGGTTTGAATCCCACTTTTGACTTGGATATTTGTAGTGGCTTAGAATCTACTTTAAACTGTTGGCCACGATTGAATTAGTCCTTATGTGCAAAATATAATTGTTAAAAAAGAAAAAACTAGATATTTGATTTTACCAAATTTATTCTTTCAAAAATTTCAGTTTTATAAGCAAAAATTTCTAAGGATAATATATACTTAGAAATTTCCAATTAAAATCTAATTCCAATTAAAGAAGTTTTCCATTTAAAATGTAAAATACTTGAAAAATTTATCTTTGATTTTAATATGTTATTTTTAAATTTGATAATTTCTGCTTCATATATCTTTTCCTTCATGACTTTTTATAATTAGGTATAATGGAATGATATAATTTACATATTCTTTTATAATTTTGTATATAATCTTATTATTATAAAATCAATAAAATATTGTATGAAAAGTCAATCTATGTATTTTAAATTTGTAAAACAACTTATTGCAAGCATAGTTTATTACATTATGTTATTCTGTGAAAAATATCGAAAATGTTTTTCTGAAATCATGAATATTTTTTTAACACCTATGAATATCTTTTCTGTAATCTCTTGATAATTGTTGGAGCATGTTATTTTAATATAGTGATTAAATTAAACACCTTTCACTTCATCAATAGTTAATATTTCACATATGTAATATTAAAATTACAGCTCTTACCTTATTAATGTATTTTTGTTATAATAGAAATTTAATTCCCATTATTCTTTATCTGAAGTATAATTTTCAAATGATAAAATTTCTAATTAATAGTGAAGAATATATTTTTTGTGTTTGCATTTTTAAAATATTTCTATTTTAATATCTTTTAACAAAATAGAACATTTTTATGAATGCCAAATTGAATTCTTTATGAATATAATATAAATTAAATCAATTTATCATTAATAATTTTAAAATGAAAAAATTTGTAGAATGTTAATTTGTTTAATTTCTGTAATTTACTTACATTTTTATTTTATTTGAAATACAAAATTTAATAGCTTTATTACTGAATTTATCTTTTAGTAGGGAAATCGAAAGAAGATCTCATAAAGCTAATAGAAGTTTTGAGTTGCAGGAAAAAGATCTATTTTCAGGTAATATCAATACATTAATTATATATTTTTAAGTATTATTTTAACTGAGAAAGTAAAGAATTTTTAAATTTTTTATTGCCTTTAGGGTATCCAGTATGTTTGACAGAAAGTTCTTATGCAAACAGTATTGCTGATACATCTGATAAAAAAGAAAATTTGGTATATTAAAGCATTACTTTTTTAAAATTTGCTTGTATTTTTAACATGTAAATGTAATATCTAAATGTATCAACTGTTTCTGTAACCTTCAGGTTTACAATGATAATTAATAATTTCTTATGAATGAAATCTTTACAATTTAAACGAGCGTTTTACAGGGGGGGGGGACATTCTTGTCTAAGTTTAAAAGTTTTTATGACACAAAATTTTTAATTATATGATTTTAAAAAAGATTGTATTATGTTGGTCTGAATCAATTTTAATGATTTGCAATAATGAGATAATATATGGCAAATCAAAGTAAAAAACTAACATGAAATTTATTATAAGAGAATTTTACTTTTATCAATTGCAGTGTTATTTAACTTTTTAAAGTTTCAAATATTTCTTTAATTTAGTTTCATATTTTTATAAAATTTGGTTAAATGCATTAATCTTCCTTAGTATTTCTTATCACATCTGCTTCAATTAATAAAAATTCCTTTTTATAATCATTTTGATTGCATGTTTAATTAAAACATTAATATAGGTTTTACGTGACTCTTAAAACTAACTTAATAAATCAAGCTGTTTAGGAAAAATTATATTGACCTAAAAAGAATCATTTTAAATTTAATTCAACTAAAATTAACAAAAGTATGTCCTGTTGTAGAACCTACAAGTGCAAATAAATGTTTTTATTTATTTTACATGTTTAAAAATTCTTTAAGCTGCCATATTCAGGTTATTTTGATACAATCGGATAATTTTTCATTCATTACTAGAATATCCTATTAAAATGAATTTATTCAATAACTTTGCTGATAACCTTTTTAGAATTTTTTGTCCTTTTAAAAAATAGTATTGCAATTTGAAATCAAGGTAAATATATCTTTGATTTCTAATTTGTTTGCTTTATTGACCTTTTCCAGTTTTTATGACAGAAAAAAAAATATGCATACACTTTTGATCTTTAAAAAGTTTTTACTTATTATTTTAAATTTATTAAAATACCCATTTTTATTTCAAATTTTAATTATTGAAATACCTATGCTATGTAAATAATTGTTGATAGTATTAACAATTATTCTCATAAGTTCATAGCAATACTTCAGTTATAGTTGTTTATGGTTTTCCACAGAATTTGTCTTGTTTTCTCTTTATTGTGAAATGAGAATCTCTCACATATGCACAAATACTTTACATAAAAGTATTTGTATATAAGTGATATATAAATATAATCTTATGAATAAGAAAGTCCTTTTACACATTATATCTCTTTTGTAAAATATTAAAGTATTGCAACTTTTAGAAAACGTTTATTAAAGATTTCTCTTACTTGTATATCAGCTTTTAATAATTTCAGCTGAAGATATATGAGAATAATGATCTTTAATTATTATTATTTTTATTACTGGTGTGCGGAAAGGATGTTATTGAGATATTAATAAAAATTTTGCTTTTCAGAATTTTTAAAGTAAACCAGAAATTTATATATTTTCTTTTCTTATTTGCACATTTTCTTTAATTATATGTTAGTTTTATTTTTTCCTAAATGGAGATTTAGAAAAATAATTTGATTTTTAATTATCAGTTTTTTTTAATTACAGGAGTGGGGAAAAGCCACCAATTACAAATTACTAAAATTTTTATTTCTCATTTTCTAACTAAATTAAAATTCATGGCAAACTATTTTTATTGATTCAATTTACAATTCAAAAATTTAAACATGAAATTTAAAAATTGTACTTTATAGCAAGTTTTGTATGTAAAATTTTCTTAACATTACTATGCACCTTAATCTCTATTGTGCTATTAGTTTTGAAGAATAAAGACTATTTCTCACCTATCAAAGCTGAAAAAAATAAGTAATGAATGAAAAAAATAATTTTTTTATTTTATTCCTCAAATACAGTTTTATAAGTTATTAGTAATTTTATATAAATCGCTTATATATTTTTAAATATGCTTGTATTGAGAAAAAATTGTAAAATATTTTTTTATATGGGAAAAAGTTAATACCAATTATTATTTTGTTGTTCTTTAAAAATTATGAAGTAAGTAAAATATTTATATATTATGCTTTATATTGGCTTTTTATATTTCATATTGTGAAGTACAATTATTTCTATACTTTCTAAAATGTTTATAAATATCATCAAAAACGTTTTAAAATTTGATTTTTTTAAATCAACTTTTAAAACTGTTGTAAGAAAAAATTAATTTTGATAATACATTATCTCATTGTTCCTATGATTATTATATGTAATGTTATCTCAAATAAACTTTTCTTAATGTGATATAAATACACACTCTTACAACTTTTTTTGAAAAAAATGTTTATATTTTTATAAATATTAATATAGAATGAATGAATTAAATTTTTTACTATAAAACCTATAATTACCCAGCAATATTTTTATAAGAAAATTTCTGCTTTGTTTAAAATTTGAAAATATAATAGGAGCGCAAGAGCTCTTTTGGAAAAGAATCTTGTTTGAAAGATTATTACATTATGGAGGAGGAACCTATGCTGTCTCATTCTTCTCTAAAAGATAAGAGACCTTCATTATCTGAGTCATCATTAAATAAAGAAAAACATGATGAGGTATTTGAATATTTTTTACTGCTTACAATGAAATAAATTAAATTCTGAAGTCTTAAGTTATATAATTTAGTTGTTTACAAGCCTTTTTAAATATCTATACATATTCATTAATAAGCAATAAAGTTTTTAAAATACCACTTATATAATTTTAAAATATCAACTTGAGAATCGCCATGAATTTTAGCAAATTATTTAATAATGTGATCTATACTAATTGATGTGGTAGAAAGAATTTTACTTTTGAAAATACTTGTATATTACAAATGCAGCAATTTAATTTATTTATTATTAGATATTGTTATCTGGAGCTCTAATGCAGATTTATTTGTATTGGAGAGAAACCTTAATGACATTTTTTCTGAACTGTCTAACTTCGCCCCTGACTTTAAGTTTCATTTTAATCCTTCCAAATCAATTGCCACCTTTTTTACCTCCAATACAATAGAGTACAACTTCTCTAGGGCAGCTGCAATCTCACTTCAATTTAGAAGTGAGGCGAATCTTGTCTAGTATTTCAATAAACTTTCCAACTATGGTCACCATAATAGAACTTCTCAGCTTTTAAACAACTGGAATAATAATCAAAGACTTAAGAAAAACAGTCCATTCAGCCAGGCCAGACTTCATTTGTCTTATGATTAAGTTGAATCTCACTCCTTGAAATTGTGCCTGAATCCATCAGAAAGACTGCCCAGGGTTCATTTTCATTTGGTCTTACCACTGATCCTCAAAAAAGATGAGATTTCTGCCTACTTAAAGCAGTCGGCCTTAGAAATCATAAATAAAATTTCTGACGATGCTATAAAGTTGTATACTGGTGGCAGTAGATTAGATAGCTATGCAGGCAGTGGCATATATATTGAGAAACTGGGAGAAAATCAGTCTATCAGTATTTGCAATCCTGATTTCTTATCAGTCTTCAGCAGTAAACTAATAGCAATTGAGCAAAGGCTTGAATTTACTATTCAGGAAAATGATTTTGGGGAACTTTGGATCTTTTCAGACTGTCGCAGCTCTTTTCAACATCTCTGAAATTGGTTCACTATTGATGACTAAACTAGTATTTCAATTCTTAAATTCAAGCTCATTTTAGAGTCCCATGAAGTTTATTTTCACTGGATACTTTCTCATGTCAACATCCAAGGCAATGAGCAAGTGGATTGTCTGCAAAGGAAAGCTACTACAAGGATAATTCTTCATCTTTTGTTCTTACTTACTTCCAACACCAATCTTTAATTAATTCCAAAATTTTGAAGGGGTGGAAAATTTCTCCTTGCCATCACTAGTACGTGAGCAAAGAGCCTTGCTCTTTTTTTGCCCTTAACTAAGACAAAGTTTAAAAGACTGCTATTTCTAGATTGTCCAGTCTTTTTAAGTTTTTCATTTCTTGAGAGTAGAAAATCCTTTGAGACTTGCTTAAAATGTAAAGTTGAGCAATTCTCTCCTCAACATATATTGGATTGGCTGAGACTTTGCAGTAAGAACATTTAATCTTCTCCCCTTCTGGTCCTGGGTTTCCTGTGGGTTGATGTGGGTTTCCTGTGGGTTGATGTGGGTTTCCTGTGGGTTTCCTGGGTTTCCTGTGGGTCTGATGGATCTTGTTTGACTCTGTCAGACATTTAGAAGATAAGCAACAATAAGAACAATGCTACAAATTCAGCTTTTAAAATTTTTTAGTGTCTTTACATTGCTATTTTTATTTATAACTAAGTTTCAAACACTCTCATTGAGTCTGTTTTAATAAATATTAATTTAGCTCATAGGAAAAAATCATTAATTTTTCATTGCAATGTACTATTTTTAATAATATTTAATTCTGTTTGTGAAGACATTTTGATTGCTTTTATTGCCTAACTTTATATAAGCATTAAATTGGATTAAATTTTGAGATTGAATTATCCAGCTGAGTATTTTATTACATTGTATTTGCCGAATTCTCCATATAAATTTGATATTGAATATTAACAACTTATTTATTTAAAATTTGATCATCAAAGATGGCTCTTACAATGATATTTGTTTTAAAGTGTTTCTTTGTAAACATGCAATAAGGATCTATTGCTAATTGAATTCTGATAGGTATTTTCATCAGAGAATCGTTCTTCTTTAGTTAATTGATAGGTTGACAATTTCTTATACTGTTAAGATCAAATGTTGGTACTGCCTCCATCAATATAAATCAAATGATGTTCATACTATATCTAGAGAAAGCTGAGGTTTAAAAAATTTTGTTACAGGAAGCATTGCTGATAATCAACTGTTCAACTGTAGTCATTGTTTAAAAGTCATATTATTTATCAAAGAATCTTTAATCTTTCTTAGGAATTATATTTGTCATATGTGATCCATATTGCTAAGGATACTGCATACATAATCAGAAGGAGATGAATTCCGGTTCTAGGTAAATCAAATACTATGTCAAATAAGTTACATGGAAAATCAGTCATATTTAATATTTAAGACCTATTAACCTTGGAAACCATATCTTTTCTTAATGGGGAGAGAAATATGCAAACAGTATTTCATTCAGGGATTAATCCTTACATGAATTGGAGTTGTGTTCACTAGCATATAAGTATTTAGCACTATTTTAATGGAGATATGCTGGATCTTCCATTGGAATTCTTGAATATATCTTTCTTCAAAAATTCTTGAACAGTGTAATCAATTATGTTTTTATGACTAAGAACCCAGTATGATTTTTATGAAGTGATAAAATTTGATTGCTTAAATTTATTTATTTTGTAAACGTAGGATAACTTTAAGAAATTACACTTCATTGCTGAAATTCCTGATTTACTATCTTTAAAATTTTAATATGGGAAATGTAAACACTTTATAATCAATGATCATATATATATATATATATATATATATATATATATATATATATATATA
>JAPDSC010019530.1:13008-50648 GCA_026290005.1 Latrodectus geometricus | reverse complement strand
ATATATATATATATATATATATATATATATATATATATATATATATATATATATATATATATATATATATTAAGAGTTTCTGCTGTATATATAATTTATGTTGCTGATCTAACTTTGATATACTAATTTTGAAATTAGATGACAATAGCAGCAGTATTGATTGATTTGGGTACATCAGCAGAAATGCTTTATGACTGTTTACTAATAAATTATTATGTTTGTATATCATATTGGTCACAAGTCAAAAAAAAATATTATTATAACTTTGTTATAAATATTAAGTGTCAATGATAAAATGTTTGTTAAGAATGTACTTTGATTTGCTTTTATTCAGTTATGGAGAAATATTTTTCATTAATCAACATTTTTTAATGAAATGTTCTAAAAAAATTTGCTTTAAAAATATAAATAAATTTGAGAATAATATTTATTTCTGTTCAATATATTTTAATTTGCAAAACCATTATGAATGATGACTCCAACATATACTAAATATCAACTCTTTGAGAGTTAAGTGTGTAAGAATTCAAGCCGTATTTGCCATGTAAGAGCTGATGTTCAGTATCAGAAAAATGAAATCTCCTTTCAGGAGGTTTATTAAATCATTTATTAATATTTTCAGAAATTGTAAGTTCAAAAATGGTTTATCAGAATAATAAATCAAATTGTTCAGTACTATATATTTTAATAATTTATGGTAATTCAATATTTTTAAAGACAATTTGATTTGTCACTACACATTTCTATTCTCATTGGCATGTTAAAATAAATTATATTCTAATATTTTGGAAAGTTTACAAACTATGTTTAGAAACATGTGAGTTAAACAAACTTTTTAAATTTGTGAATTTTTCAATTGTGATTGAAACAAAAACTCTCTAAATTGATATAAATTGCATTCTTAACTACCTGTCTAAATTATTATTTATTTGAGCTGTATCCTGAAATTGTCTTGGTGTCAATAATATCATCATTAGTTATTACTCTTTTGGCATATTAATGTACTCTAAGAGCACAAAAAAGAAGAAAAAATTTCAACACAAGCTTTAGATTATGGGAATATGACCATCTATAGATCAAAGATCTTGAAAGGCAAATTAGACAATGGATGTTAAAATGCCTCATAACAGTCTTAAGTTGTTAGTCTGTCCACAACATGGTGTCTTAGTAAAGTAATTTGATATTTTAAATTCTAAATTCCACTTACAAACTTAAACATTTAACTATCAAATATATTTCTTAATTAAATAATTAAGTGTTATTTGTTGACATATCAGAATACCTTTGGTATAAAATTATAAATAAATTTTATAAATACAATGTTATCTTATAAATAATGAACAATAACAATGCAAATTACAAATTTTTTAAATATAAAATTTGATTCATTCTATTTTATTAAAATTCTAACTTAGTTAAAGTTTAATTGAGAATAATAAGAAAAATTCAAATTTTATAAATCAATATAGAATAAGAAGTGGGATAAATGCTAAATTATTATTAACAGAAATACTGTTGAAGTAACCAAGAAAAATATTATAAATATAATTCATGTTTAAACTAACAATATTATGTACTGGTGCTGTCAAAATAAGGGGGAAAAATGGAAAAATTTATGTAGAAATTTCAAATGAAGATATATCATTAGTCTAAAAATTAATATCAATTAAGAAAAAAATTGTATAAAAGTTTAATATTGGCCAAAACTTTCTTATTATGGGTTTATCTTCTAAAATGCCTGGATTCTAAATTCTTCTTTTTTTTTTATAATCTATCATTTTTTTATGTAATCAAATGGCTTGTAATATATATTATATATATATAAAATTATTTTAAGAGAACTTATTTTTGTTTTATATTTTTTCTATTGAAAATAAATCATTTTTTGGGAACATTTTTATCTCATTGAAGATACTTGAATGATTTAAAACTAAGAACATGAAAAATTATAAAAAAAATATGACTAGTAAAATAACACGCAATATGTTTAAAAGTGAAGTGTTATTACTCATCTAGAGTAATAACACTTCACTTTTAAACATATTGTGTGTTGTATAAATCATTTCTGGGAACATTTTTATCTCATTGAAGATACTTGAATGATTTAAAGCTAAGGACATGAAAAATTATAAAAAATATGACTAGTAAAATAACACACAATATGTTTAAAAGTGAAGTGTTATTACTCATCTTCATTAAAAGAATTCATTGGAGAAAGTATATGCAAAAAAAAAAAAAAAAAACGTAACTTTTAGTAAAATTATTAATTGCATATTTAAACAAATATTGAAATTTATTATTTTTCCTCCACTGATATTATAAATTTTTTTATTAAATCCTAAATACATGTAGCCAAGCATATATGTAAGATCTAATATTATAATTTTATGGTAATGATGCTTTTGAATATTAGCATTATGGTTTAATTTAGTAGTTGCTAATTTTCATTTCTAATTCAGGATGCTTGTATAGCTCATTCACACCAGTTGCAATTTTAGATTATTGTCAAGGCAACTTGTGTGCAAAATATAATTGTAAAGTCAAAAACAAATGACAAAATTTTAATATTTTATGTATTTTAATATAGTTTTTGCTATGAAGCACAAATATTATACATTAACTGTATAACTATTTAACATATTAATAACTGTTATTTTTCTCAAACATTTATAGCTTGCATTTATTTTTTATTGTGAATATTTTTCTTACACGTTATTTGATATCTAAATATTGTTTTAATAGTTTTAAATAGCAATAAATATTATTTTCTCCTTTTTTAGTTGTTGTTTAATGTTGTTAAAGCAACTTCATCAACTCTTCATGATTTTAGCTTATTAGACACTTTCTCTCCTGATGTGCATGATTTTGCAGAACATGTCCATGAATCAAAAATCACTCATGAAAAATCAGAGGAAATGCTAAAAGTAATGTTATTAATTAGTAAAAAAGGAATTTCTCTCCATATTTATTTCAAACTAAAAAAAATGAAGTAATGTTTATTTTAGGACATCCATAAAGGTTATCCTCAGAGTCGAAGAAGACTTGTACGGCATCATAAAACTAGGTCATACAAGGATGATAGGCGCTCTCATTCAGAAGTTCGTCCTGCTACCAATTTTAAAAATGAAGATGTATACAATGGAAATTCTTCATCTCCAATGCCCTATGATAAAAATGAAATACAATATAATTCAACTGGAAATCTAGGTAACTTAGGATTTCTCTGAAACTAACAAATTATTAAGCTTTTCTTGAAAAGTATATTTAAGACACTTATTAGGAAATAATGATATTCTAAATGTGATTTATAACTTTTAATATTATATAGTTTTAATATTTTCTTTATATTAATTTATTTTGTTAATTTGTGCTGCAATGATATTTTAATAACATGTTTAGAATTCTATTTGGAAATATTTATCTATATTTGCACTTCTTGTGAAAGTTTTTCACCATGCAACTTTAATTTTTTTACATGAATATAATGTTACTTTAAATCAACACAATTTAATAAAGGAAACATAAAAAAATTTGTAATATATTAGCTCCATTGTGCTATTGTAGCCAGAAAATGACACTCTAGTTTTATTAGTTTGTCCTTTGATCACAATATTTTATCCTAATAAAGACTTAAAAATATGATGTAAAAATGTAAATAAAATTATTAGAATTCATACAAGATTTGCTTATACTAATTTTATGAACTGCTATATAAATAACCATTTGTTTGTTATTTAATCATATATCAAGTATATTTAATCAAATATTACATTCATAATTTATTGCTGACAAAAACTAATGAGTTCATTTTTAATTGACTAATAAATTTTAATTATAGTCAGAAATTATAACAGTTAATTGCAAATTTAATTTTTTAAAATATTTTAAATATTTTGTACTTACTATTGACATTAATGTTATAGTTTATCAGATTATTTATGTGTGTTCATACAATAGTATTCAAAGTAAATATAATATGAAACTCATATTAAATTTCCTTACGGTGTTTCATGTTTTTCAGAAGAGGAAAGTACATCTGAAACTAGACACAGTTGGCCTGCTTTTAAAAAATGTAGAGAAGAAGATATTTCTTTATCACCTCTTCCTCAGCGACTTGAAATAACAGTGTATGCATTTATTTCTTGTATTGCTTCATTTACAGATATCTATACCATTTCTTAAAAAGTTTATTCTAAAGTTTGCATTATGTTTTTGGAAAATATTCATGTTTTAAAAGTTTTGTTAATTGTAATTTGTTTTTATAATCAACATAGTTATTTTTATTTCAATTTTTTAAGTTTGTGAGTATATTTATTTCATATTTAAAAATATATTTTCAGTTCATGAAAATTAAATTCAGCTATAAATTCTTTTAAAGTATTTCATTTGATGGATTATAAAAATATATGAGATTATATTTTTATAATGACGTAATTAAATGTTGTATTATAAATACTTCACATAATTTATATTAAATTTAAATTCATGCAGTATCCAATTTTTATAGAACTAGTATTTTTTCCATTTCATTTTGTAAAAGTAATTCAATTAAATATTTTGTTTTACAAATGAAAAATTGTCTTGCTTAAAATGTTAACTGTTTTTATCTCAAATATAGTCATAATTTCCCATCCCATAGTTTTATGTAATCTGCAAGATCAATTATCTAGAAATCGAAAATGGCTTTATTTTTTACAGTAAAGGTATTTTTGAAGTTCAAAGCAACTAATTTTTTCTTTTGTTATACAATGGAACATTGCAAAAAAATTTGTATTCATTTGGTTAAAAATTTAGGAAGCTTTTATAATTTTTATATGCAGTGGAAAATAATAATAATATTTTAAAGTAATATAATTCTTCTTTTTTAATAAAATTGGAAATAAGAGAGTCTAGAATATGTTTTTAACCAAGAAATAATTTAGTCTTGAGGTATTACAATATTAGATTGTGATCATCTCAATCTTATTGTTACTTTTTATAGTACTCTAAAATTATTTAATGGACCACATTGAAATTTCAATTTAAATAAAAAAAGAATAAATTTCATACTTAAATTTTATGTAAATACACAATAAATTTCTAAAACTTTTGTTTAAAAGTTTATTGCAAATTTTAATGTTAATAGATATTCATTAATATGAAAATGAATTTACTTCATTTTAAAATGAAAATTAATTTAATTATTAAATTTTGTAAATAGAAATCCATTGATAACTACATTTAATAATTCAATTTTTCTCAAAGCATTGTGAATTATACTTCTGTTTTTAAGTATTTCTTCATTTTAAAATGATGTAATCAAAAGTCTGTTAAATTCTAAAATTGAGAAGCTTGTATATTCCAGATGGTCATATTTTATACTATAGCTTGCTTAGGGTTTAGTACTAACATATTTGATTATCTATCTTATGGGATTTCTAAATATTGAAAATAAAACTGAAGTGAGATTTTACAATTAATTCTTTTAACGAAATTAATGATATTCTTGCAAGTTAATTAATATCCATCCTTGTTTTATAGTAATTTTGTACTATTTTTGTATATTTATTTATTTTTTAGTTTTTAGAAAACCTTCTTAAGATCTATCATATTTGCATATCACTTAAATGATTTGATAGGTTTAATTTTAAATTTCTTTGTTAATAATAAATGCTAATTTTTCTTTTATGTGTTCAATGTTTTATTAAGAGAGGAAGTAATGTATCTGAAGATTCCTTTAATTTTACATTTAAAACAAATAATCCTATAAGTAAGCAAATAAATACAAAAAATTAGCATCTCATTCCCAATTATTCTATTATGTAATTTTCTATATGTATATCTGTTAATTATTATTTTTTTATCATTATTTGTAAGATTAAAATTAAATATTTTTTATATTTTGTTGATGTTTTTGCTTATGATTTAAGAGTTAAAATTAACGCATCGAAAATAAAGTAACCATTTTGAAAAATTCAACAAATGTTAGTTTTGAGTAGTTTTATTTTTCTTACACATTGAAAATTTCTTTTGATCTTGATGATATTGAGCCTTCTATAATTATTTTAATTCTTAATGATGTAACTTGATTATCTCCATTGGAATTAGTGTTTAAATAAACAGAAGTTTTTATATGTAAAATTTTTTCAAAATTTGACATTTTAATAATGTCTTAATTTACATATTAATGATGTAATTTAAAAATGTGTGGTCAAAGTCAATCTTAAAAGTTTTCATCTTAGGTCTGAAGAGGCTTCTGTTTCTCCTAGTGCTTATCGAAGTTATCTATCCCAAAGAAAGTAAGTAATGTTCTTTAAAATATTTACTTATGTAATTTGAGATAATCTGATCACTGAATAAAATAGGAGTAATTTACGATATCGATTGTATCAGTCTCCATTTAGACCCCAGTTTACCACCTTCTCCTCCTGTTGAACAAGAAGATATAGTTGTTACTGGGTATGTAAATATTAATTATATAATTTTATTTATTTTCCCTGTGCTATAATTTTATTTATGCATACTCTTTTTTACTTATTTTATAATAGTTTATAAATATTCATTGTAAATTGCACAAAAAATATTTCCAATCATATATCATATTTTAATAAAAATAATTTCTTGATGCGCTAAAAATAAAATAGTTATTTATTGTATTTTATGTTTTATTTTGATTTTAAAAACTATTGTAGAGCTGCACATGATGCTTCAACTTTAAATGCTAAGCAGCTTGCAAGAAAAATTCATGGTAAGTTTAATAATAATATTGATTTGATTAAAAATTACATTTCAAAATTATTTTGAAATTATTATTATAAGAAAGTAATTTCTTATTTTAATAGCATTAAAAAAGAAATTGAAACTATTTGAAGATAATTTTGAGAAAATATATGGGTATAAAGTAAGAATTTTTCCAACATAATTCTATTTTTTTTATTAAAGCTTCTTAATTTTTATTACTTTTTAAAAAAAATGTTTTAATTTTAAGAGTTTCAATTTTTTAGCCTTCACACACTGAAAAATGTTCTAATATAGCTGTTAAGAAAACTATGACAGAATTGAATAATGCAAGAGCAGAGTTAAAACGTAAGATAGAATTTATTAAGAAATTCTTTTTATAAACTCTTAGTTAGAAACATTGAATTTTTAATTATTTTTATACAAAGTCAAGTAATATTTGTCTTCTGCTTATTACATTGCTTTGTTAATTAAATTACAATATAGTATTAGAGGCATGCTAATTGTAAAGTTAGAAAGTTATACTATCTTAGAACATCAGCTGGGTGGGAATCTTCATAATTTGGAAGTAGGAATCAAGCTGAAGACCCCCTAATACTTGATCTGCCACCACAGAGATATCATTTCACTTTTTAGAGATATCATTTCACATTACAGCCACAACATGTTTAAGGTGTCTCAGCCGCTTTTAATGATTAACAGGTCTTCAGTTAAGTCAAGATTTGAAACTTATAACCTTCCTATGATGAGAACAATACCTTAATCAACCATGTCTCTGCAGCCAACTACCATGTGAGTTAAACAAATGTTAACAGATCTAAAGAAAAGCCAAAAAATTAGCCTTTAACTTTTAATAGAAAAGCAAATTAAATCCCCAGTTAGCAGCTTAATAGTTAGCACTGTGACCTTTGATATAAGTTTCTAGATTTCTTTCCCAATTTGAGCTTATAGTTTAAAATTCACTTTAGATTAAGTGCCATTCTAATCAACCATCATGTTAAAAAAAATGACGACAAAGGGGCAAATAAAATATTTTTGAAGAAGGATATTTTCATGGCATTTCTTGTATTGAATGATTCTTGTGAAAAGTATAAATAAGTGATGTGTCTTATGAGTTATGTACATCTATATACACTACATTTTTCAGAAACATAAAAGCTATCAACTGGAAAATGTCAGATCTCATCCAGAATTATTTAAAATTGATTTTTGATTAAAATGCTTAAAAGTTCTACAGGTCTCTGAATTCCCAACATCTACATACGTATCTTTGGCATCATCTCTGTTGCCATGTTGGTTGCATTGAAATTTAGCCTTCCATTTGGCTGCTACTTATTATTAAGTATACTGCTGTTAACATTTGATCTAATTTTTAAGTTTTATCAACTCACTTGTATGCTTTCTTGATTAAAACAGGCAGCTGAAATTTTAGTGCACGTCTTTATTTCAATACTTCATAGGATAATTCCCTATCACAGGCATATATTTTTTCAGTGGTTTAGAATTCATTTAAAACTGTAAATTCTAGTTGAATTATCTATAGAGGTCATAATTCTATTATAGAGTGACATGCAAAATTATGTTACTTGATCATGCTTCAGAAAACTGTTATTCTGAATGTTAAGCGGTAATTATGTGACTTGACTATGTATTTAAAAAAAAAGTTTATTTATCGAAATAAATTTTTTTTGTTCAATCAAACTAACTTAATCAGTTCTTAAATTTACAAACCATAATTATCCCCCTGTTTAATGACTTAATATATTATTTCAAAGGATAACATTTGTAATAACATTGCTTTTGCATAATAAAACTGTAAATAATAATAATTATTATCAGTTTGTTTTGAATGGGAATAAAATCTTTTGAATTATATAAACTATTTATAAAATGTGATAACATGTTTTTTATTTTGGAGAAGCAGTAGAAATGGCATGTTTTTTTATTTATAAATCTATTAAAATAATTCTAGCTAAGTGATTATGAATCTTATTTGTATTTTATAATTTGTGATATTAAAGATAATGTTATTTCAAATTTTATTATATTTCATGGCATGTTCTGTTTTTATTATTTTAATTTTTTATTGCCCAGGTAATGGTAGAAACTAAGATATTGCTTTTTCTTGGAAATTGTAATATTATGATTTTTCAAAAATTAATTAAATGAAATTGAGAATTCATATTATGAAATAGAATTTTCTATGAAAATCATAAATTATTGAGCAAAATGTGAGTTCTGTAAATTTACTATTTACTTTAATGGTTAATTATAGAAATGTTCAATTTTTTGCCAGATTTTTACACAAATTAAATTTTTTTCTAAATATTTAGAGGTTAATGACTAAATATTTTTTTTAATAGAACATTTATGGGGAAAAATTAAATATAATTTCTTCATTGAAAGTTATGTTTTTATGAGAAGAATTGTAAATAAAGTTTTATGTTGTGCATATGTAAAAAAAAAAAAAAAAAAAAAAAAAAAAAATCATTGTTAATTATAGTGAACTTTAATTAAGTTATATTTCTTTATTAATTTACTTATTTTACATGTTAATTAAAAAAGGGTTTTGATATAATTCCTTTATATTTTACACATATAACTAAACATAATTTTTTTCAGAATTGAAAGAAAACCCTTTTCTTTATGAGGAAGATAATATGCTGCCTAATAAGAGTAGCAAAGGAACTAATACTCGAAGTAGTCAAGGTCTATTTTCTCTTGCAAAAAATGGTTCTGTTAATATGTCTATTGAGGATACTGTTAAAGATGCATTAGCATATTTAGCTCGTCATCGTAAAGATGCTGGAAGACCAGATATTCTTGAAGTAAACATGAAATTTTTTTTTTTACATAAACTATAAGAAGATTGAATTGTAAAAAAAATTTTTAGAATTTATGAAAGTTAATTATTGAATTTTTTTAAATATAAGGACTTTTAATTTTACAATTTTGCATGATTGTAAAGTCATTTATTTGATGTGATTGATTCAATCTAATGATTCCCATCAAATGAATTTCTATCAATCAATCAATTCAGTTCAACCAATGGTTATATATTCCTGCATTAAAAAGAAGTATTTTATTAATATTATTTAAGTGCTTAAAAATGTTTTTAAAATATATTGAGCCAAAACTCTAATAAATTTTAAATGGAAAAAATTAATTTACTCTGTACAAGTACGTATTTATAAAAATTGCTACAAATTGTTGTTTTCACAACAAGAATAAAAATTGTAACATTTTTAAATATTGTTATTTTGAAAGTAAGAAAAACTTTCAAAATGAGAGTATTTTACAACCTTGTAAACAAATTGTCGTAATATTTAATGTAAACAAATAAATATTACAACTGAATTCCATCTTAAATGTAATTGCTGAAACCTGATTATTTCTGAAATAAGTAACTAATCATATCTCCATTTGTTATTTGTTTTTTGAAACATAAATTACATTTCTTTCAAAACTTCATTTTAAGCTTTTCTGATGGAAAATATTTTCTATCAGTTTATCTGCTGCAGCCTATAACAAACGAAATTTGAAACTTAAAATATAATTCACAGATTATATACAGGAAAATACGGAATTTATTTTTATATAATACAGGATAAAAAATTTTTTTGCTTCCCTTTGTTAAACTTATTATTTCTAACTATTGAATTATAAATAAAATATATTAATGATTTTGTAAACATTTATATCTTCTGTTTATGTGCAATCAAAATTATTTGTTAAATAAATATCTGTTCAAGTGAAATCTAAGTCTTTGTTCATTAAATCCCATAGAAAATACTAATCATAATATTTTTCTTTAGAAAAATAATAACTGACTAAAATTTTATTTTATAGTTGTGTTATTTTGAGGTTTTAATTATTTTGTTTTGTTTTTTTTTATTTTTAATATGACAGAATTCAATGTGAGTTCAAAATTATTTAATTGTTGCAATTATTTTATTTGTAGGAAATGTCTAAAGATCAGTTAGTTTCAGAAAAAGTAGCAATTCAAAAAATTTTGTTGAATTTTGAAAATATGCATGGAAGACCATCCTCTAAGGCTCATAGGGAATTAATTCGACCATTATATGATAGATATAGGTCTACAAAAAGATTGATTGCCCGGTGTAGTTCTAGTAAAGATAATGCTGAATTGATGCCTATTCTTGAACATGAAACAATGGATTTTAAAAAAGCAGATGCAGCAAATAATATAAATGTAAGTATCTGTAGATATGTCTTGTTCAGACTTAAATTAATTTTAAAATTTGAAATATTGTAAAAAATTTAAAAATTTCTGCAAATATTTTGGTTTGAATGCTTTCTGTATATATTTTGAAATAATAGTTACTATAATTATATTATTCCGTGTAATTGGTTACATTTTTAATTTCCTTAAATTTAACTAGTTATTGTCATTTAACTTAAAGAATAAGATATGAAAATTTCTATATATGTATGTGTGAATATTATGTGCATATTTCTAAATTTTCAATATTACATAAATAAAAAAACAATATTTTTAAATAAAATAATGAAATTACATTTAAAATTTGTAATTTTTTTGTGGCAGATATAATTTTGTAGAAAAACTAAATACAAATTCTTTTTATGTCTTAAAGTAATCAATTCCTTTTTGCACTTCATTAATTGTTCAGATGTGTACAAAGAGATTTTGTATCGACTGAAGCAAATAATCAGAAAAAAGTTACGTTAAGTCTGTATGCTGGTTGTGTCAGTTCCCTAACTAAATACTTCTTGTGTCCAAATTTTGTTATATGATACTTTACATTATTATAAAGTAGATTCACTGGACGTCATTTTTAGTAAGTAAATGAATAATTGATTTATTGCTTATAAAGTTGTGAAATTACAGTTACTCCTAGTTCAACAAATATTTGTAACAGAACAGATTCTTTATATCACACTAGATATATAGCTTAACTTTTTCAATGAAAGGTTTGTTTTATTGTTAATGGTGTTACTTTGGTAGGTTTCACTCAATTTTATTTTGTGCTTTAGACTGTTATAGCATATCTATTTTTCATCAATTTTATGCTGCCTGTTTAACAAATTCAATTACTTTAACATATGCTTATCTTTTATATTTTGGCCAATAAATATGGCACCATCCTTTTTGTCTTCTGATTTTTTATCATTGCAAGTAAATGATTATAAATTGATTTTTTTGATTTTCCTAAGTGTTTAAAAAGTTCTTATTGTGATTGGGATGCACATTCAAACAGCAATACTTGTTAATCCTCATAACTTGATTTCAATAGAGTATTGTTAAGTTCACAATCCCTAACATCAAAATCATCTTTAAAAGATCAAAACCAAAATTTTCAGTTGCAATATAATTTTTTCCCACAAAAAGAAAAGTTTGTGTTTTTATTATACTTTTTCCATGTAGAAATTCGTAATAAATGCAGTAAAGTATAAATATTTGTTATATGATATCTTTCACCTTTGAAATTTCAGGTTTGGTTTGATCAGTTTCTCTACATGTTTAATAATTTTAAAAGGGTTCTTATCATATGGCTACAGTACAGTATGTTGATTGTCTTATAATATATTGCAAAAATTGTTTTACATCTTCTTACTACACAAAATAGTGTGCAATATATTGATTAAAAAAAGCTTTTTTTATATTTAGATTTTTCTTCATCATCAACACAAAAGGACTGCTTTTAATTAATTTTTTTTATTAAATAAAGTTTTTGAACTTTAATTGTAAAAATGATTTCTTTTAGAATGATATTTTTCGTAAATACCTATTATTGAGCATTTAATTATTTCTTTTTAAAGTATTTAGTGCTATTCAAAGAATATAATTAGGAATTTTTGATAAAGATATTTTTTTATCATTTCTGCAAACTATTTAATGAATTATTAAATAAAATTTATGAGGTACTATATGCGTATCTTAGAAAATGATTCACAAATTTATTATTTAAGTAGATTTTGTTTTTATACATTTTATACTAAAATTTGATGAATAAATTTGCATCAAACTTAACAATTTTTTTAATTAACAATATATTTTTTATTAACAATTTTTTTAATTAATTAACAACACAAACTTAACAGTTTTTTATTTTTTAACAATTTTTTATAAAATACTTTTAGAAAATTTTGTGTAATACATGCCAACTATAATTAAATATTTTTAAAATGCAAAGTTAATAATATATTGCAAAATAAATATGAATTATATTTAGATATATCTGTCAGACAAATTGTAATAAAATTCTCAGAACATTTAAGTAGTTGTGTTGTACATAAAGTATTGAAGAATAATCTTTGGGAAAAAGGCTTTGAATATTAAAATCCTGCAATTTAGGTTATTGATATAATAAAGAATATTTTTTCATTAGTTAAAAAAATGTAAAAACTTTCATCAAAATAGGATATAGTATATGATTTCATTGCTGATTCTTATTTGTATTGACAGTTTATTTTGTAATTGCTTTGAAGGAAATTGTTAGAGAGAAAATTTATTATAATATTAATGTTAAGATATTAAAGTCATATTGAATGTGGTAATTTCTCTTTTTAAGATAATTTTATAGAACTGACTCTAATCTTACTACTTACTTAAAAGTGGAATTTTATTTATTTCATTTCATATAGACTGAAAAAGAAAAACCATCTATAGGAAAAAGCAAAATTGTCCAAAGTACAGAAAACACTATAAAAGAAACTTCAAGTTCTTCACATATCAACTTTCATGAATTATCTTTGTAAGAAATTCTGAAATTTTTATTCTGAGTTAATTGTGACTCTTTTTGTAATTAATTATGCATGAAAAGTTTTTGCCATTGAAATACAGTAGACGCTTTTTTTGCGAACTTCTAATTTATAAGCACTCACATTTTTATGAACCAATTGCTAATCCCCAACTTGACATCATAGAAACAAATGATAGTTTCAACTCCCTTTCCGATCTAAAATTTAAAAAGTTTCTTTTTTTCTGAACTTTTTTTTGAAATAAGTTTTTTTATATTTTATGATCTGATATTTTTAAAATTGATGTCCTTTTTATGAAACACCTGAGAACTTGATTTTTTTTAAGTGATGAAGCAACATATACAGACACGATAGGCATTGTTGGAAAAATAGTAGAACACACATTGATTATCAAACATTCAATAGCGAAGAACTGTGATGTTGAACTCAACTTCTGTCCTTCCTGTACGTGAAAAAGTATAAGGGAGAAAAAAAAATATTTAAAAGTTCGAGCTCTGTTCAATGGTTGGTTTTGTTTCATTTGAATAATTGAATTTATGACGGTTTGTCTGTCAAGAAGGAGATTGAACTGGTTCTGTTAAGAAAACGAATGTGTTTCTCAGTTGAGGTAATATATATATATATATATATATATATATATATATATATATATATATATATATATATATTATAGAAAAAGATTGCCAAAAAATATAAAATTTCAAAGAACAGCCTCTTTACAATTTTAAAAGCTTGGAAAAAATTCTTGAAAAAGAAACAGCATCAGCAAAAGTTCACTCTCTAAAATATTCTCATTCTTTATTCTGTAGAAAAGCAAAACATAAACTAGAAAAACCTTTTCTTTTTGTTTGAAAAAAGTGAAAGAAATGAAATTTTTTATTGATAGTAAATTAATTTAAGAGAAATCCAACTGCTTTGCTGTGAAATTAAATATAAATGATTTCAAAGCATCAGACAGTTGGCTCCAAATTTAAATTCCAACATTGTTGGAAAATTGGTGAATGTGGCACCATGAATAAAATTTCAGAAATTAAAAGGAAAGAACATTGAAACTACTACTTTCTGAGTATTATTCAAAAGATGTTTGAAAAGTAGACTAGGAGTTTGCTTTTTAAAATAAACCTGAAAGAATGCTTAACTTCAAAGGCGATAATAGCAAAGCAAAGAATTACAATGCCACTCACAACCAACATAAATGGAAAAGGAAAACATGAAAAACAACTCAGCTTTTCATTAGAAAATATTTATAGACTAGATGTCTAAAAAATATTCAAAAACTACCAACTATGTATTCTGCTAATATTAACACTTGGATGATATAGAACGCTTATGAAAATTGTCTGAGAGACCTAGATCGATGTTTTAATTGGAGTCAGAAATTCTCCTAGTTGTGGAGAAACTGCATTGCTCACACTGAAATTCTGGGTCTTGAATCGGTTCAAAAGTTTCCCCTTATCTAACTTCTGTCTTACAGCATAATCAACAGCTTCAAGAGTAAAGATACTAGAGTGCTTTTGCTAAGAGTTATTATGGGTTTGGAGTTAGAGGGGCCTTATGAAATTAGCTTTCTAGGAATAATCTGTCAATTCTTGAAATAATATTGAATTTTAAAAAAAAAATATTGGGAACTTTTTAACATTTGCTGTAACTGAAGAAAGCAAAGAAAATTTACCTGATGATGTGAGTAAAGATAAGACATGCATGCATGAATTTCAACAAAAGAGCTCTTTGCTGCCTGAAATTTCTTTTGAGGATTTTCTGAATATAGATTCACACATGATGTGTATGGAAGAAAAAGAGGATGAGAAAATTAGTGAGAATGCAATGAATGAAAATGAAAAAGAACTTTCAGATATCAAACAAGAAAAAAATTATGTAGTCAAAGATCATTCTACAAAACTAGCTGATCAACGGCTAACAAAACTAAGGTACATTTTTAATGGAAAAACAGCGAATTGCTTTTCTACATTGAGAATAGGATTTAACATGTATTTTTAAAAATGCTATTACATTAAAGATTATTACTTTGATGGATTTTTCCTATCAATAAAATGAAATTAAGTATGGTTTTTAAGTATGAATCTTATTTTGCATGTGTTTATATAGTGCATTCTAAATAATTCCTTCTAATAAATTATTTATGAAAAAAAAGTAATTTGATAAAAAAATGCCAGATCTTTATAGTTTAATTCTTATTTTTTTTATTTTAAGAACTGTTTTACCGGTCTGTACGAGTTATTAAAAACTAGTGTCTACTGTATTTGTGACTTCCACCTAATTACTTATTTAAACATCCACATAAAGTACATAACTACTAGTTTTGTGCTGTTTAAAATTTATGATAAATTAAATATTTAGACATTTTAAAGATAAAACTTCATTAGTAACCTTGTGTAAGACTCTGCTTTTAAATTGATCAAAATCCATACTGTGCAAGCATCAGGGAGTAATTATCTTGTAATTTTATTACTAATAAAATAAACTCTTGTAGTTGAATGATCAGCACTCAGTTCAATAGTTTACAGTTTCAATTTAAAATTACAACTCAAAATCACAAGTGGGAACTTGTGAATTTGAGTTGTAGTTCTAAATTATTTAGATTTTCATCGAATTGCTCTTGTGTATAAAAAGTTACCATATAGTGACAAAATAAATTCTTTCATAAAATGGAAGCATAAAAATTGTAATTTAATACAGCATTTAGATATATCATGTATAATTTAAAGATCCAGGAAAATGGAGAAAAGGGGACAACTAAATTTATATAATAGCCAATCTAGATGCAGTCATAGCATTAATCGGAAAGATAAATTAAAAATCTAGTTGAAAATTTTTTAATTAATATATCTCTCAACATCTGAATAAAAATTAGGTGTAAACATGGGGGGGGGGGGGAGGAACTGGATAGTTTTAAATTTTGTGATGTAAAGAAAAATTTGCTTAGATTTATCGTTTTTAAGATTATTATTGTATAAAATTAAACATAGAGAATTTCTATTTGATTATAGTTATCTGTTAACTTCCATTCATTGTCAAACATCTTGTGCATAGCAGGTATATTTCATGTTTTTATTGATAAAATAAAAACTTATTGTTTGAACAATGTGCGTTTGCAAAGTTTTCAAATAAAATATTCAAATCTATTGTGTTTTGAAAATATTATGCATGTAGTGTGTTTTATAAGTAAATGTTTGCTGAGTGGAAGTGATTTCATCTTTTACTGGTTAAATAATATTGTATAGCATCAATATAATTTTTTTTGTTCATTTTTTAAGTTAAACTCTGAATAATTTTACAAGATATCTATGCAGTAAAATGTTTGTTAATTGCTAATAATTAATGCAAAGATTTGAAACTCTATGTAATATATTCATGATCTGATATTTATCAAATTGGGTTGGATTTTTTTGTTATTAAAATTATTATTAATTAATTTATTATTTCTAATTGTATTTTAAAACCGTTTTTAAATTTTGAATCCTTGATATACTGTGTGTAAAAAAAAATTCATGAAAATATTATTTATACTTACATAAATCTTGTTATAATGCTGACAACTAAACAGTTTACTATTTTTGAGGGAGACTAAAATATGAGGTAAGCGTTTTTGGTAAATAAATTTAATGTTATATTACTGTATTTGCTGGCATCTAAGACACTTTTTTCTTTGGAAAGAGGTCTGAAAAATTAGGTATCGTATACACTGATACTCAATTTTTGATGAAATTCATTTCTGGAAATTTCCTCCATTCAAAGTTACATGATTTTTTTTTTTCTGTTCTCTTGCAGAGTTTTGGGACCTGCTAGGAAACAAGAAATTATAATTACATAGTACTCAGTGAATGTGCATGCACTGTCATTGATAATCACAGCTATGTTGATTTAAAATTTCCAATTTTGTTAATGTTTTTTAAGTGTGAAATTTCTACTACTCAATTTTCTTAAATTTGCTTACTAGTTATGACTAAAAAAAAAGTTGGCATTGCTACAAATTGAGTGTGATTGCATATGCTAAAGAACATAGATACAAAATTATAGAAAAATACTTCAAACGACATACAACTGAGTAAGCAATAGTAACTTGGAATCAGGAAGAGTATCTAAAAAAAGCAATTCATTATGAACATAAGCTATGGGACCTACATAAAACAGACAGTAGTTAAGTTATTTAAAAAGTGTGCTATCAGTAATGCACTGGATAGAAGGCAATTTATTGCATGAAGACTTTGAATTTGATTTAAAAGAGGTTTCAAGTGACTCTTCATTTAGTTCTGGAGATGAGTGTCTGAGTTTTGATTTAGAAGGTTAAAAGGTGTTATTTCCCAGATAGATTGGATATTAGCAGAAAGCATTACTTTCATTGTCTATTTTTATAACTTGACATTTAAAATACAGTAAATTCATTTTAACGAACTGTAAAAAAGTAAAAAAAATATATATAAAAAGGGGTTGCATTTTTTATTGTACACTGGCAAATATGTTATATTTTATAATGATAATTTTGAAGCTAAAGCTTTAAATGAATAAATAACTGATGAAAAACATTTTAGAGATCAAACGGCTATAGCATTATCTATTTTTGCAAAACTTCCATCCATTGTTATTTTTTTCAGTGGATCATGGTACAAATTTTTCGTATGCAATCTAAGACTGAAGAAATTTTCTTCTAAATGAGTAAATTTGCTTAAAACTCCTAGAAAATGCTTTATTTTTTTATTACTTGGTTTCATTTGTGCTTATAGCATCTTAAATAAAATATTTTCAGAAAGTTTTGATATATGTATATAACTTTATTGAATTAAAATTGATCCAAGATTTATGCTAGCATTTGTATTTTTTTAGTAAAGATCCAGAAATTAGTAAATACAGAAAAAGATAAGACATTAAAGAGTGATTAAACTTTAAAATAAATAAATCAATATTTTAAAGCTATAAAATTTTTCTTATTCATTTTAATGTTAAAACAATTAATATTAAACCTTTCTTGAATTAAAATATACAAAAAAAAAAAGAGCTATTCTGTGTTCTTAAAAATTTGGTACAGTAATTATTTCTATGATATTTGAGTATTGAAGGCATCTCCATTTATCTTTCAATAATATTCCTTTTCGATTCAAGTTCTAATATTTTTAATTTTAATCAATTGTAGGCATTTCATAATATTTAGACAACTTAATAAGTTATTCTTTAAAGCAAGTATTTAATTTTAATGCTTTAGGCCTACATTATCTTCACTGTTATATCAGTCTAATATTTCTTAGTAGTCCCAATAAATGTCTTCACATTAGTTTTTAACTGTACATTTTTATTCTTCAGATGAAAAAACAACTAGTCAAAAGTTTTTTACTGCCAAATGACTGAAAATACTTTATGATTGATGAATACAATAATATCGTTTTATATTTAAAAATTAACTTAAAATCTATACTTAGCTACTCTATAAAGCAATTATAATTTTTTTATTAATTTCTTAAATGAATATTTATATATAATGTTAATTGGCATTTCAAATTATAAATTATGTTTCTATTAAAGTTTTATTGAGGCAGAAAGTAAATGCAGGTACTTACCTTTAATACCTAGGAAATTAGTGAAATGTTATATTAATTACGATTTAAAAAGCATAAAAAGTTTCTTGTTGTATTACAGATGCATGTTATTGTATGTACAACAGAAGTATGTTAATATTGTCCTCATAAATGTAAGCTTGAACTTTCTATTTTCAATTAAACAACTATGTATTTTGACATTAAATCCAAATGTGATCATGAATAAATCTCATCATGGTATTCAACACAAACTTTATTTCTTAGATCTGAGCTTGAAAAGGAATTACAAGCTGTAAGAGAAGAAAAGCGACGCCTTAGAAAAATTCTAAGAGAATTTGAAGAACATTTTAAAAAGGAACATGGAAGGTTTGATAGTTTTTTAAATTAATATATTTAATTTGCTTGAAAAAATATTAAGTAATGTAATAAATTTTAAAATATATATACATTTATATAATTCTGCGTAATTAATATCTATATTGTGTTCTAGTAGTTGCATAATTCACATGCATTTTAGTATCTAAAGAAAATTTTAACTTTTAATATCTGATTGAGTTTTAGTTTTATTCATGGAAAAAAAATTAAGTTTTTATATTAATATTTTATAAACTGAGTTATTAATCGTAAATAATTTAAGAAAGGTATTTTTTTGCTTTGATTCCATCGCTTTTGGATAAAATGTCAATGTTATAGTAATTATTTAATCTATTATGTATATTTTCTAAAAAAAAATTACTGTAAAAATTCTTAATTATTTCTATAAATTCAATTATTTAAAATAATTTTGTACTTTATGTTAATACAGGGCTTATCTAAAACATTAAAAATTAGTGTTATTCATTATAATATATATATATAATAATATTAGTGATTATTTAATCTACATTTTTCTAAGAAAATGTGTGTTTATGGTAAAAATCCTTAATCTCTTGTACATATATATATATATATATATATATATATATATAATACCGTTCAAAATATATTAATTTCTTAAAGAAATTTCATTTTAGGAGAGCTCAACGAGAAGATAAACGTGCAATGGAATCCGGTTATACAGAATACAAAGTAATATTTTAATCCTTCATTAAAATGTATAATATAAATTGTAATACAATACACAAACAAAAAATTACATTTTCATAAATTGAATATGGATTATAACACCACAATAAAACTAAATTTTATTTAAAATAAAAATGTAATTGATAATACTATCCATTTCTTATATAACATCACATGTTTATTATGACTATTATTTGAGTTTTATGTACAGTGGTGGCCAAAAGTGTGGACATTTTTTGAAAATTTCATTATTATCTACAACTTACATAATACATTCTACAACATTGCGTACTTGTAGAATATATTAATTTTTACTTAAATACAAATGTTTATATATCAAATTAAAGGTAATTTAAAATTTAATAAAAAAAAGCAGTATTACAATATCCGTATTACAAAAAAGTTATGCAACTAATAGTAAGATCTATCTTAGATTTGCCTTTTTTTAAAGTGATATTTAATACAATCATTACTTAGTGGATAACCATTATTTTGTAAAACAGCTTCTTTTCATCAAGTGAACAAGTGTTTGTAGTTCATCTTTCGTAATCACATGGTGCCAAGAATCAATGGTAGATTCAATAAGTTGTCTTTTCTTGGATGGGCGTTTTTTTTGTACAATAATTTTCACACAACTTTTTTAAATTCAAATTTTAGTTTAAAAATTTAATATGAGTAATAATTGCAGGTATTTAGTTTTCATATTTGTCATAAATTTTGTTTTAGTTTTCTGATTTTTAACAGATTTTTTTGTAAAATCAGAAAATTTCCCAATAAAACAGTAGAAAAGAATTATGTTAATAAACTTACTACTTCCAAAAATATCCATTATTGTGTATAGTGTTTAAATAATTAATGTAAAGAATTTTGAGTACATAGTTGAAAATTCATTGAAATCTTTCTAAATTATTATTAATTTTCTCTTAAACTTATATAAACTATAAATATTCATTGTTATCATTCAAAAATATTATTGAAAAATATTTTTTATGCATAAAATTATATATGTAATTTGCCCAAAAATAAGAGAGATAATACTTATTCAAAGTAAGATTGACTGCGTCTCTTGAAATTTATTTCTTAAGAACCTATAAGAAGTCCGATTCATTACATTCTGCTTTTTAAACGAAAATATAGAAATTTATGAGTATAATTTAATGGGGAGGAAACAGTAATTTATATTGCCTTCCATTATGTCTCTGTAGCGCATGAACTCACGAATTATTTCCATTCTTACGGGTCCCAAGGTAGTCCTCAGCTAGCCTACTTATAATTGTTTCTTTCGTTATGATCTCTTGCCTAAGCCTCGCTTCCTACATCTATCAAATGCCCATGTAAGCGATATTTTTGTGAGATTCTAGTTAGTTTCACTTTGAAGACATGTCCAATTCACTTTCAGTCTTTGAGGTCATTTGTAATAGGATAGTATTTTAATTTTTTGTATAAATTGTTATTAATTTTTTATGACTGACAAATTTACAGAACTTTTCTGAAACATTTTATTTGCTTGTAGTTTGGTTAATTTCCAGCATTCACTACCATATGAGATTTTATTGTATTATAGATTTCCATTTTTAACTTGTTTTTCACATTTTTTGCTTTTGTAGTTTTAAAAGCATGATGTGTATTTATCTTTAACTTTGTCACCTCTACCTCCTGGCCATTTACATAAATTGAATTTTGGTTTCAGTTATCTACTCATAAGTGTTTTGTAAAAAGATTATTGCTAAATTAATTCAAAAGATTAAGTTTGTTCTACAAAGTGAAATCATACAAAACTGCATCATATAATTTTGATATCAATTGAAACCACTTTTAAATTTTACTCTTAAATAAAATTTTCCATTCACTTCAAAGTGAATTCAGAATAAAATTTTTAAAAAAAATATTAAACGATTTTCAAATTATTTTGTTTTAAAGTGAAACAGACATGCTTTTATGAAAAGTGGTTTGAAATGAGATGAAAAAAGAATGTATGAAAAAAAAATGATTTATATATACACACACACCTTGTTTCTACGTATGTGTATTTATACAAAAATTTCTATTTTGACACACATTTTGCTTGCAACAAATAAATTGTTATCAATAATTTGTTTACTTTATAACATTTATTATACTTGTGATGTCAATTTCTAAAAATTGGCTACAGTGCATTTTTTTTTATTAATCTTGTATTTATATTTAAAGGGCATTCATCACAATGAATACAATTTTAATAATATTTTTTCTGTACATTTTAGAATTCCAAAGCAAAGCTCAAACTCATAGAAGCCTTAGTTGCCAAGTATGAACAATCTTCTTGAATACTCTTAATCTTTGAGTTGTACATTGTTTTCTAGTCATTTATGAACAATGTTCTTTTCAAAAAATATGTAATGCCAAAGATTTCAGAGAAAAATAGTCATTATAAATCTCTTGGAGAAATATTTTATTGCATTTATATCACAATTTTCATTTTACAGTTCAATACGTAAGAGTTCCTAAACTTATATTAACTGCACATTGATACCAATGATTCCGCACAAAAAAGTGCTTTGTATATAAAATTGTTTCAAAACCTTTCGTTTGACACCTTAGCTTCTCTTGTGTTTAATACAGTTTTTTTTTTTAGTTCCTATGTACTTGAAATGAATAATGGTTATTACTTATTTTATTATTTTATAAGTGCCAAAATTTTGTATAATAAAAGTATGTTGAGATTCTTCATTTGATATTGGTATTCATTTTTCTAGCATAAAATATTAAAAAAATATGCAAACATATGCATATATGTTTGTAAATTATATATATATATATATGTGTGTGTGTGTATTATATACAATTAAAAAATGTATTTTATCAAATATTCTAGGCAAGCTTCTACACATAGTCATTTTTGTAAAGTCATTTTTATCACTGTTCTATTTGCAGTGTATTTGAAGTGCAATATATATTATAACAATTTATTTTATTTTAAAGTATTACATATGTTACATTTTAAGTTTAGAAAAACTGGATATTGTATTTTACATTTGTTATGTTTCCCGGTGTTGGAAAGTTGTTTAAAGTACAAAGCTTTTTCTTTTTTTATTACAAATGTTCACTTAAGTTATGTTGGATATTTTTAATAATGATATACAGATCATTAGAAAAATTTTCCCTTATGATTTGGTGCTGTACCTGAAGCATTGAGCATGGCAGTAATGAATTCAGCAACACATTTAAAATACACTATACTTTGGTCTTTCAAGACATTTTCAATATATATATATTTAGGAATAGGTCAAATTTATTCATATTAACTGAAATAGTTAAAATGAGCTGGCTAGCTAGCTATAGTTTTAAATATACTAATTATTTTATTGATAAACTATTGATATTTTGAAAAATTTTAACTTTTTGAAAGAAAAACAAGAAAGTTTCTGGAAATTGTTGAATCTTTCATTACATGTTCCAATGCCGAAGAAATTGTTAAAATCTCTGAAAGAAAGCATTAGAATTTGTGTATAGAAAAAAACTTTGTATTATACTACATTTTTGTATTAAAAATGTGCTATAAACTTGTTCAATGTGTATCTTTTAATTACAAGTCATTCACATTAATTTAACCATATTTCTTACAAATACATGAATATTAAAAATTATGTGTTATTTTTATTTATTTAATACTTATAAATAACATAAAATTTGCCTAAAATGTATCTAATGCATAAAATAAAAAACGTTGTTTACACAGTTATCTGTATTTTTAATACAGTTAGCAGAGATGTTCTAATAAGAAAATTTGTTTAATTTTAGATTGGGAAGTTTCTTCAAAACATTTACTTTTGGGTTGTTATATTTATTGAGTTTTTTTATTGCATATCAAATCACAATAATTTAAAAAATGTGAAATTTAAAAACAGCACCTATTTTTTTCTTACATGCTACAATTATATATATTTTTAAGATATATTAAGACTGCACTATTGAAGAAACTTAATTGATTTTCCTAGTAACTTATTGCCTTTAGATAAATTTTACATAATTTAATTAAGCAGTAGATAATCAATTTACTATTAAAATAATTTTTCTCATGAATTTTTTATTCATAAAATATATAGTAGTAACTAATCTTTTTCATAAATGAAAATTAAATCTTTAAATGTTTGGTATAAAATAATTTGAATACAAATGGAACTTGTTTATGACAGTTTAGTTATTACTTACGTAAATGTTTCAGATTAAAATAGATTATTTTTAGATGGATCACATGAATGATATATGGCTGCATCTCTCCAGCCCTAATAGCCAGCTGTATATAAATCTATTTTACACAATTTTTTCATGATTTGATTGTGTAAATGACATGCAAATTTAACTTAAACATTTACTATTATACAATTTGAAATCAGCGGATTTATAGCGAAAAATGCATGTATTATATTTTTCATCTTGATAAGCATTTCTGTGCATGGGAGTATTGACAACATGCTCTTTATGAAACTGTTAAATAGAAAAGCAACATGTGGTTAGAAATTTTTTAAGTATATATTAGTTTATGTGAATGTTTCAGTAAGTTTATCATAAATTTAAAAGTATCTAGAAAAATATAAAGTTTAAGGTTTTTTTTATCTAGCAAGTATTTTAATTATCTATGTCTAGGCAGTATTTTTCAAAAACTCAGCATTCAGAAAAATACTCTAAAAGGATTAGATTCATCATAGGAATGGATTAAATATTTGCATTCATTTAGAATGAAAGAATTCAGTACGTACCTATTTATTTTTGAGACTTTTTTTAATAAATTAATAAAATTTGTCTTGAGCAGAAAATATATTAATTCTTTTTATATGTTTAGTATTTGATTCCTATAAATTTATTGCACAATTTGATTTATAGAAATGAAAAAGTTAAAACTAGTATACATTGAAAAAAAAAAGTAACAAATAATGAAGACTAATATTTTTCATTAAGTGCATACAACCATAGCATTATTTATACTATTTTTACTAACCCTCTTAAAACATTTTGATCACTTAGTGTATGTTTTTAATTGGATAATTTAATTTTTCCCAAATATTTTGTAGTATTTACCAATTTTATGAATGCAAATTTAGTATTTATATATATATATATATATATATATATATATATATATATTAAATAAAAAGATACTAATCATTAAAAAATATAGAATGATAAAAAAAAACTATTAAAATTTTATTATTTATTTATTCCAACATGAAAAGTATGAAGATTAACTATTGAGAAGTAATTATATTTGGGAGCAAAATGAAAATACAACATTTTGAAAATGTTGAATTTTCAAGAAATCTGTATATGCATGCAAAATTTATAGGAAACTTATTTTTAAAGTATAAGTTAATACTAATCAGTTATAATGAAAAATAACTATAAAACGATTCAAGAACTATGTACTACAAACATTTTATTCAATGTAATGTAAATATATATATATATATATATATATGTAAATAAAAATTTTACTCTGTGCAATTATCACACATGAAATGACTATGAAAATTATTAAGCACTAAAATTAATTCTTAATTCTAGAAATCACTATTCCTTTGTTAATGTGATGATTAAGCAAATATTTAGATTTTTGAACAAATTTAAGAAAAGTTTAAAAAACCTTCAGTAGCAATATAAAAGGAATTTACATAATAAAATATGAGTTTACAAGATAAAATATGAGTTTACAACGCAATTTTTTCTTTTGAAAAGAACAAACTAATTTATCTGATTAAAAACAAGTACAGAAAATTAAAAATACAGCATAAATTTTCGTTAATATTTGCAATGAGAATACACGATAAAAATAATACTGTGAAAGAAAGGCACTTTTTTTTCTCCTTCCAAATCACTATATAGTTCATATAACTAAGCTAAATTTATATTTTTAGCATTTTTGTTAAATCGTTAAATTCCAAGCCCTTTAATATGTATGTAAGTTCTTCTGAATATTTCTCACCATGACGTTTCTATAAGAAAAAAAATTTTTAAATTACAAAGTCAGTACAAAATTTAAAATAAAAGTTTTTAAAGATTTCACTTCAAAACATTATTAATTCTTTTAATGAAAAAGTGAAACTTGAGTTACTTATATTTTTCTTTGACGATTTTTAAATTATCAGATACATCAAAATCATGCATAAGTGTACCTTGATTATCTAGAACAAAAATGTTAGAAAGAAAATTTCTTACCTTAAGCTGGTTTAGTATAGTTTGTGTAGGAGCTGAATCAAGATCTGCAATAATATCTAATTCATTTTTATCCATTATGTAAGCACCAAGCTTATTCCATTGTCCATTTGAATCTAAAATTTCACAGAGTTTTCTTTCAATCTCTGAGTCAATTATTACTTTTGCTGCAAAATACATAAATGAATTGGATTTAATTTCACAATATAATGCAGAGAATAAATTTTTAATAAATAGCGTAAAAAGAACATTTTTTTTAGAAAAGATTATGGTTCAGATTTCTTACTGATCAACTGAAAAATTATAGGAAGTAATTTTATTCACAACTACTTAACCCCTTCGCGACGGGTAGCGCAAACGCGCGTTCATCGCGGAGGCCGGCAGTGTCTTACGCAAGCGTCTGTCCAGTGTTGGGAGATTTTTTGCTATTAAGCCTAAATCTATGAAATTTCCGAAATATCAAAGCTACATTCTTTATGATCAGAATATATCATAGTATCACTATCAGAATCTGTTTAAGAATCAATATCTGAAATATTTTGCATCATTTCTGCTATTTCATGCACTGTTAAACATTTTCGACATTGCAATGGTAAAAACAGAAAGAATTCATGTCTAACAAGATCTAATAATTTTTTAAAAGCTGAAAATCGAAATACACAACGCTTTAGCGAAAATGAAACTTCTCTACTTACAATAAATTACCACGCGCAAATTTAAAGAGATATCATAAAGCACGCCATTCGGAAACATTTATTTCCCCTTTTGTTTATATAACCAAAAACATGTTTATGTGAGTCACGCTTCTCTCATTTCAAGTAGAAGGTCTAATGTACATGTATCTGAAACCATATGGACATACAGTTCCATCTTGTGGCAGAAATTATAGTTTTTAAAACGCTCCAGGACACTGGCACAAATACGTGACAGTCGGGGCTGAACGGGAAAACGATCTGGCACATAGACGTGACAGTCTGCGCGAAGGAGTTAATAATATTATTCAAATTTTTATGCTCTGATAACTTTTGATTCTTTCATTATTTTTGTACAATGATTTTGATTAAAAATTTTACTTTAAATGTGTTTTTCAAATTTTGTAATGAACAATTTCCTGTTCCTATGTATTTTTAATTATGGATGTAATAATTACATATATCACAATATTTTACTTGCATTTACTGGTATTTTAACTAGTATTGTTAATTGCTATCACTTAGTTCTTCAAAATCTCAAATGGTCTTATCATAAGCATACACTCAAATTTTAAAATTTTACATAAAAATTACTATGGCACATTTTTTATAAGGACTTAAAATTCGTCATGTTTTGAAAAATTGCAGTATCTCATTATTTTATAATTACATAACAAATTTTTCTACAAGAGTACAAGAAAATCAACTAAAAATAATTTTTACTAGGAATATATTGAAAATCCATAGCAATATAAGGAATATTTAATTTTTATCTTTAATAAATGTTACTATGCCTTTAACAACTTAATCATAAAATATTCTACATCCAACTGTCTTTATGTCAAATATGAGTAATATTTTGAAAAATCTAAAATCTTGAGAGAAAAGGACCATAAATTACATTTTAGACTTATTGTGACAGAGATTTAATATTTAACTGAGACTGCCTAATAATATTCGTTGAAACAAACCCTCAACACTTTTCTCTTAAATTTACCAGTTTAACAAATATAGGTTCAGTTATTATGTCATTGCATAATCAAGCCCCTTTTCCTTCAATTTGAAGATTTTGACAACCAGATTACAATAACCTGTCCAACATAGACACTAACTTGTTTAAATTATCAAGCAACATTGAAATACACACAAAAACATTTTATACTCATGAGCTGCTATTTCAATTTTTAAACTATTTTAATAACAATAAAATTTAGCAGCTGTATATTTCCTATGCATAGTTACATAAATTTATGATCATTTACAAAATCAGAATTAATATGAAAAAATATCTTATCACTTAATATTCTGATATTTATAAATATAATAATCGGATATTAATGAATATCTAATTATAAAGTGAATTAAAAATTATTTTGACTGCTAATTCAGCATAAACATTTTTAAAACAAAGCTGACTGCAAATTTAGTATTAATTATAGTGTTATAGCAATGACTGCAGCCTTAGTGTTGTATTAACAATATGTAAAGAACATTTAATGTGTTCAGTTTAATTTCTTTAAATTGTGATTACAATGCATATGCATCACTGCATATTGCAACTCCTAACCTGGCTAAATAAGCAAACATGATTGTGCAATGTGCAGCTTAACCATTCTTTGCATAATGGTGGAAATTTCCATCATAATCTATAATGCCAAAAAATTATATAAAAGAACAAGTTCACTTTAAGTTGATGGTGTTTGGATACCTTTTTAATGTCCATTGCATAAAAAGAAACATAGCTGTCAAAATCAGTGAAACGAGTGTCATTATCAGTGAAACGAGCTTAAAGTTGTCTCGCTCCGCTGTTTGTTGTAGTTGCAATAAACGTATGATTTCGTTTATAATTTTGTTTTATTATATTAGAGTTTCTATTGCTAAAAAATTGAAAATGAGTGGAAGAAAGGTTTGTAACACGTGTTTCTGTTATTTTCTTCTTTTATTTCTATTTAGTACTAGGCTAATGATCTAACTTTGGATGATGATGGAAATTTTTAGCATATTGTTTTTTGCTAAATTTATACTATAAATATATACTAAGATTTTTTTAACCATTTTTCCTTTAATTTTGAACATGAATTATATCAACTTGATTTATTTCACCAATAAAGAAAAAATCATGCAAAGAAGGGTTAACTGGGCACTCAGCATGGCAACTGTAATTGACTTACAGTAATAAAATCCCAGATTGTTGCAGTGATCTCACTAGTGTAACAAATGTAGTCTTATCTTTAAGTATTTATTTCTAATTAAATGTTTGCTAAGTGTCATTGTGATTTTTTAAGTGACTATGTAAAGAGATCATCAAAGATTATCATACACATATCTCCAGAATGGTGGCCTGGATGTTTTTTGCACATGGTTGGTTGCTCGGTCACAGAACACATCTAAAGCATCTATTCATTATTTTTCAAATATTTGACCAAGCATTCCTCAACTGAAGGGAAATTATGCATCTGTATTGATAAAGTGTTTCCTTGGATAAAACTCAGAAGATATTTTTTATTTCAATTGCACTAGACATCTATGGAAATGACAACTTTGGATTACACATGTGGTATATTCAGCAAAGTTAGGACATCATTATATGTTCCAATTTTTGTTGCCTACCATTTTCCACATTGTTTCATTATGCTGAAAGGTGGTGTGCAGGCAAGAGTGGATGTGGTTAAAGTAGGCCTAAAATTATCTTCATTTTAGGAAAAATATCCTGTACTGTGGTTCGCGAATATCAAGGGACAGTTTATTGTTTCTGACATTACAAAGGACGATTCAAAGCAATTTATGATTTCCACTTTAAGTTTAGCTATTCTATATTACATTTGTGATATATTGCTCATGGTGCCTGAAAAAGATAAATAAATATGCGACTTTAAAGTGGCTATTCATAGACGAATTTTCCAATTCAGAAGGAAAATTTATTAAAGCTGTCGTTTTAGAACTTGTTTTGTGAGATGGCAAGCAATCTTATTTGGAAATACTATGGAAAACTATGGAAATAAGACAACTAGAAGGGAAAACCTTAGTTTAAACTGGGGGAGGATTTACTGAAAACGCTCTAGCTAGAGTTCTTAACACCACAGGCCTAACCTATCCTATCAGTTTATGAGGAAAAACTTTATAAAATTGCTCTAATGGCCGATAAAATTCATGATACTACAGATCAAGGCTTGAGGAACTTCAGCCCTCCGAAAATTCATTTTTTGAATTTAGTGAAATACAAACACAAATTGCAAAACTTAGCAAATTGGTAGAAAGTATATATCGAAACCGCAAAAGCAAATCATGGGAGCAGCAAAACAAATTTTCTCTTCAACCCCAACACTCTCAAATGCCCAATGCTGGTATCATTTCAAATTTAGTGCTGCTGAAAAATTTTGCAAACCTCCTTATACATTTACAAAATCAGAAAATGAGTGATGTATTTGTAGGATTTGGCGGAATTTAATTCAAAATCAGCAACAAAAGCTGCCTTTATGTAACAGACCCAATTACTAATCTAACCTATTAAGTGGATGGGTAGTGGTAGTGAAGCTGGATAATACCATCTTCAAAATGCAGGTCACCAATAATCTATAATAATGTTAAGCTCTATTCAGCAAGTGGTTCTTAATTAAAACTTATCTTTAATTTTTACTGAAAGCTTTCTTGGTATTTCATAACTATCAATGCAACCAAACTCATAATTGATGCAGATTTTCTCAAGCATTTCGTCTTATTTTTTTATTTAAAACATGCTTGTCTTAAAGATGGTCTTATGAACTTTTTTACAACAGATAAAACTGTTTACAATGTATTGACTCTGCAATAAAATGCCACACTGTTGTGATCTCTCTCATTAGTGTAATACACGCAATCTTACCTGTAAATAATTGTTTCTAATTAAATGTCTTTTAAATTTATATTGTGATCTTTTCTTAGTAACCACATATAAAGGTTATTGGATATTATCCTACAAGAATCTTTGCAAAATTAAACTAAATAAGTTGTTCTATTTAAATTAGGTTAATTAACTTCGCAATTTGTTCTTTCTATACCTTAAATTATTTTATGCTAGATTTCAAGTTTTTCATTGGAACAATTAAAAGATTCAACAAAAATGGTTCAATATTCCAAATACAACAAATATCAGTATTAAGATATACATTATACACTATATACGTATAAGTATTAAATGTATAATGTATATCTTAATATACACATAAAAATTAATTAAAAATATCATATCAACTAAAAATATTAATTCAAAACAGAAGCAAAAGACATTAACACAGTGCAAAATTTGTCAAGTATGGACCAATTTAACTTCTATACTCAGCATTTATATTTTAGAATTTTGTATTTTTTTATAAGTTTAAATCATTAAAGTATAATATGGGAAATAAATACATTTGATTTTATTGATACATAATTCTTCTTGCAGATATTTATTGTTTTGAAAAAGATGTTAGAAACAAATAAAAAAAAACTTTTGCCTAAAAAAAATTCAGGAAAAAATTTTTATCCCAAAAATATTGAATGTTATTTTTTAAAACTTATTCACACAGATTCTTGTTTTAAATGTATGAATGTTTAATTTTGAAACGTTCCTGTGTCTTTCTAAAAAGTTTTACACTTTCTCCGTTTTATTTTTAAAGTTTATTTAATATTTATGTACATGTTTTTAATAAAATTTTATACATATCAAGAGTTTACTAAAAATATTTTATTGTGAAAACTGCAATTCACTACCGAAATTAAATTCTTTTTCTTTCACTAATCTTCTCAAAAATTTTTATGGTTACCATTATCATGATTAGGAAATTATAAAAATTAAAATATATATATATATATATATATATATATATATATATATATAAACTGGGGGGGGGAACTATTAGAAGATTCAGCAAATATAATTCTTAAGAAAACTAACTACAAGAAAGATAAAAAGAAAACTCACAGTATAATAAAATTCAAACAAATATATGAATCTACTCAATATAACATATGTACATGTATACATACATACATATATATATATATATTATATATACATACATATATATATATATATATATATATATATATATATATATATATGATTGGTTGTACAATTTTATCATCCTAATTTATACTAAACATTATAAGGCAAAAATAATTTATAAGAAACATGTAAGAAATTATAATAAATAATTAATTAAGAAAATTAAATTAAATAAAATTAAAAATTAAGTTATTATCTATGCGGCAAACTTTAAAAAAAGAAGTTGTTTTTGAACATAGTATTTAATTCAATGTTTTTAATAAAAGCTTAAGAAATGATAAATTATATAATTATGGAAGGCTTAAACCTTAGTTTATTCTATAAAAGGAAGAGGAAAATAATAAAATTTTAGTATCTTTATAATATTTCATATTTTTTAATGCTATACAAAATTCCTTGTTTCAGAAAACGTATTAATGAATTACACAAATGATTTGTAAAATTGACATAAAAGGAAACAAATTAATACTGGAATGGTTTTAAGCAATTTTTATTTATACTAGATATATAGTAAAATTTTGATTTATTAATCAATTAATTTTCTGTACTTATAAGTTTGTTTTTTTTCCCCAAAAAATTTGTATAGGTACTTTTGTTTATTTATGTTTCACTAATTTTTTATGACTGCAGATTCAAAAACACCTATAGTTTTATTTTAATATAAACATATTCTTTTAATAATATAGATTTGCAAATGAATGATCAAAAAAAAAAAAAAAAAAAAAAAAAAAAACATATGTACATGTATACAAATATATATATAGTAAAACCATCTTGTATACTTCATTATGGAGGGGCAAAAAGAGCAAACTTTATTTTTGAAAAGATCAAGTATTAAATTAGAAAAGATAATTTATAAATGTAATATGTAAGGATTAGGCATAATTGAGGCTTGACTTATTTTCAGTTGCTGACAATTTTACTGCTGACAGGGAAATATAATTCGGTTAATAAGTTTTTGAGAAAATTATATTTACAATATTATTACAATAGAATAATCGACAACTGATAAAAAGATTTGAAATAATTTTAATAGTATATAATTAAAATGGTTTACTGAGAATGAGAAACATAACATTTGACTTAATTTGGATTTGTTGCAAACATTTATTCAAATATTTTTTTTTCCTTGTAAGAAATAGCAAATTAAATTATCCCATTTACTAACGAATTTTGTTAATGTTTTCAGGATTATTAATAAATAAATAAATCCAGAATAAAGTTGTCAGTAAAGCTTTGAATATTTTAAGTTAATATTTAATTTAATATTTATTTACAATTTCACTGGGAATTGTAAAAAATCCATAAAATATAGCAAATAAAGCCAAGCACAAATACACTAGCTTATACAAAATCCTTGAGTTGTATAAAATATTTTTAATGAGCAAAATATATTAAAAAAAATTTTTACAATCAAGAAAAAGAGTAAAAAAAAGTATTTATTTGAATTTGATAATATAAATAATTACCATTTCAAACCAATATTATTCCCAAATAACCACTTTTAAAAAGTTTAAAATATTAATTGTATGTTTTTGCAAGAGATGCTAAATTTAGTAATTCTGGTGTTTCTCAAGCATTAAGTAATAAGTAATTTACTTACTTTAGAAACATTAAATAAAAACCTAAAGTTTTAATAATAAGCCAAAACAATTTTTTTTACAAACTTTCGTAACTGAATGAACTTATTCGCCTTTTCACCAATCTGTTTAAAACATTAATTTCTATAACATTATAATTTATCACTTGTAGTATCGATAATTTTACTCACCATGTTTAGATACAGATGAGGAAATATCTTCCTCCTCACTGATTTCTGGTGAAATCTAGAAGATAAATTTAAATATCATATAAAAAGCATTAAAAAAATTCCCCCCCATATGTGTATACATATCAATGTATGCAAATTTATCCCCCCTTTTTTGAGTATTCACTTCAACATTTTAATGTTTAATTAAAATTAGAAGACTCTCTCTCTCTCTCATGCACACACACATATTAAATTGTTATCAACATAATGCAATTTTGATAATTTTTTATACCCATATTTTTAAGCATGTTTACATTTATAACTTTTTACAATCGAGTATTTTAATTTGCTTTTGATTCATGAGCTTTTATAAAAATGAATCTAAAATATTATTTTATTATTAAGTTTTATTTAAATAAGTCTAAGTTTTAAAATAAAACTTTTATTAAAAATAAGTTTAAGTTTTATTTTAAAATTATTTTATAATTAAGTTTTATTTTAAATATCCATATAAAATAATATGGATATTTTATTTACTAATATTTCCCCACTAATAAGAATATTTATTAGTGAGGAAAGGCAAGAAAATATGGCTCTTCAAATGAATGAGCAGAATACCTTTGACTTTTCAATGAATCAAAATGCTCACAAAGACAATCTGCAGTAAAACAAAGCATTATCTCGCTAAAATATTAATATGTAAGAATTTTTAGGAACAGCTGTGTAATTCACATAAATGTGCAAAAGTGAATAATTAAATCCTAATATGTTGAATGCTCTCTCATCATTAATCTTTTAATGATAACAAAGTCCAAAACAAGAGAAATATTTCCAGATATCAATGTCACAATAAGTTTGTATCCAAAAATCTAATATAATATATGTTACACTAAATTGAATTAATGATATAAGTTTCTTAAAATCTATCATATTAAATACAGTAGATGATCATTTCTGCAAATTAATAGGGACTAATAAAATAGTTCTTATATTGAAAGTTTCAATAGAAAAATAAGTGATAATTTAAATTTATTATTATTAAACTGCCCTCTTTACAAATAAATTACAATTAGAAAACGTTTTTTTGGTACATTCTATGTCAGAAACATACGATAAATTATTGATGCTTTCAATTTATTGATGAAAATACAAACAAAATAATCACTTTTTTTAAAGCTACATTTTAAACAATTTTTTCAGTTTCACAAAGCATTTTATTGTTATTTTTCTCAAAAAGTGTCTCAATCTAATTAGCTATTTATCTGCTTTTGTAGACGATTGCAGCACAACATCATTTTTTTTTCCTGTTTTGATATTTGTAAGTTCATTTTCATTCATTATTATTTTCAATCATTATCATTATCATTTCATTATTATTTTCAATCATCCAATATTTTTTAGATACATATCACAGATGAGTCCACATACAATACCTGAAATAAAGCTAGGAACAGTGGTGGGCTTCTTTGAAGTTCATAACATATATTGACTCAAGTCGTCAGATAAATTTTTGTAGTTTTTTCCAGTTATAGTGGTAATAAAAATTTGCATGTCCAAATGACTTAGAATTTTTTTTTTTTTTTTTTTTTTTTTTTTTTTTTTTTACAGAATTTTTTGAAGCAGATTGTCATTTGCACTGCACCAGAGCATCACTTTCATAAAACTATTCCAGCCAAGAGAAAATATTGTGAAGTATTTTTCAAGGAGTGAAAATACTTAAGATTGCAAAAATACTTTATGGTATTTGTACTTGAAACTAATTACATTCTGTTGCATGGGTTGTAAGCTAAGAGATACATTAAGTGGTTTGGTTTTATTTGTTACTCAGCATTAATTTTTTTCACAAGACAGCTAATTAAGCTGGGACCTACGATTTCAAGTAGATTCCAAACAACTACAAACATTCATGCCAAAGGTGGTATTCAACCCTATAAATTGTTGAACTGAAAGGAAGAGCACTAATCATTCGACTGCCAGTTCAGCATTACATTAGGCGGAAGAAATTTCACAGGAATTGCTTAAAATATGAGAGATTTCAACAACAGCAGTATATAAATCCACAATTTAAAGAGTTTATGAGTCTCCAGTGAAAATGTTGATCCAAGATTCTCAATCATAAAATAAAAAACGGAAAAAAAAGTGATTCAACTAAATTATTAAAATCAAGACAAAAGATGCATCCAAATGATTTCACGAGAGTTTTTTCAAAATTTTTGATTATACATGTAAAGTAAAATTATCATGACATTTATGAGACCCCTTTATGAACTTGCCATGAATTTGTAAAATCATGAGTGTTCATAAATTAGAAATTCGTAAAGATGAGCATCTATTGTATAAGACATTTGCTTTATCACAATTTGTGTATAAGCACATGCTTTATCACAAATAATAGATTCTGTAAAAAAAAAAACTTTGAAAATTATGAAATAGTTTAACATTTAAAATTGTAAATTATTCATAATGGATCCAATATATTTTATTCTTTCTTAAATTTGCAGAACATATAAATCAATTTTAAAACTAAAATTAACATTATAACAGTTTGTTCTCTTTATTAATTGAAAATGGTTCTGTGTTTTTATCAATATTGGAATAACTGTCACACAGAAAATCTTCATCCTAAATAAGTATGAAATCATTATATCATTATTTTGTAAAGCTTTTACGGTTCAAGTCAACTTAAATTTTTTCATTAATTGTTTTTTTATTTCAAATACGCATTTTCCTATATAACCCACAGCGACACATTATCCACAAAAGCTTTTTTTTTAAGTAAAAGAAGAAGAAGAAGACAGGAAAAAAAAAAAAAAGAATTGCATAATCTGCAGCAGTGAGTTATCCATGGCAATTTTTCCAGCAAATAGTCAAAAATATATACTGATAATGCATGTCACATAATATAAAAAATATGGTTAAAAATACAATAAATTGTACAGAAAAACATTTATTATGAAAAAGATCTGCTTAGATCCACCTCATAGCAAAGTGTTATAAATTGAAATGAAAGCACAAGATTGATCAAGAGCAACAATTCTGAGAACATTCTAGTAAAATTTAGTTTTTTTAATTCTAATAGCATTTAAAATGAGGTTAAACATATTTTAAAAATAAAATATATTTGTTTTGTTAATAGTTAAATGAAAGAAATGGATTATTTTCAAAGTGTGCATTCGATACATTTTTCTTTTTTATCACACATGCTTAGTTCCCCCCCTTTTTTTTTAAACATGTTTGTTGCCATTTTTTTATTTGCTTTCCCTATAGCTTTTGATTTAAAATCAGCTGTGTAACTTAAAAATTTTTGCTTCCATATGCCGATATTCATATTTGAATATTTTCAAAACAAAATGGCTCACACCAAGATAAAATGTGAAATGAAGTTAGTGAATTGCAATTGTAATATCATTTGAAGGAACAGAATTTGTTCTTGAAACATGATTGGACAAAGCTGATTAAAGCTGAAACAAAACACCAATGTCATGGCGCCACATGTTAAATATTTTCTAAATATTAAACACCATTTTTGTATGCTTTTCTGATGGAAAATGTTTTTTTTTTTTTTTTATCAGATTATCCATGGCAAAATATAATACACACAGCAAAATCCGAAACTTTTAACACATAATCCATGGATTATATACAGGAAAATACAGTAATATCCTTCAATTTAAAATAACTTTTATTAAAAAAATTAAATCAGTTTACTTAGTTGCTTTGCTTAAAAAATTCTTCTTAGATGCTTAAAGAATTTCATGCAGCTTTTAACTTAAAAATATTTAACATAATACATTAATTCTAAGTATTAATACATTTTAAAAATATTTTTTAACGTAAAAAATATTTTTAAAATGTATAGTATTCAAATTCTACTAAAAATATTTTTGCACCTTTAAAAAGAAATTTTG
>JAPDSC010019530.1:0-12998 GCA_026290005.1 Latrodectus geometricus | reverse complement strand
AAATTTTTTAATACATAAAATAATAAAAAATACATAAATAATACGAAAATACATAATAAGAATACATAAATAATAAGAAATATAATAAATCACTTTTTCTATAATAGTTAAATTTACAAAAAGTTAAGAAATGAAAAGAAATATAACATTCACAGAGCATAAAATTAACAAGTTTTAAAAAATCTTTAATAAAACTTTAAGTAAATTGCAAATTCAAGTTAAAAACTATTACTGGGGTGCCACCTGAATAATAAAACAAAAAATGAAACATCATTGATCAGTGTTTTCAATATTAAGTTTATTTATAAAAAATTATGCACATGAAAAACTAGAATCACATAACTTATCAAATTTAGATTCTGAAAGTTTTCAGTTAAAATGATATACAAAATTTAATTGACAACACTTGAACAATTAAAATTGGAAGTACAGGAATTTTTGTCATACTTTTTAAATACTTAATTTTTATAAATACAATAAACTAAATCATTAACTAATCATTTCTAATAAGATATTAACATTTTTTTAACATCATTGCTATAAATTATAGTTTTAATGAAATAATTGTCCTTAAATATTAATTTATATCAATACTAATTATGATATTTCTCATAATTTTGTATTTTGATTCATTACATATTACATTTTGGTAGGACATAATTATTATTGAAATTTAATTAAAACATGTGAAATTCAGACTCATTTCAAATATCTGGTATCCCAAAACTAATGCAAAATTTGAATTTGCTGGCATATTTGCTGGAAATTGTTGGCAACATTGAAAAAGAACTATTTCACAGATGAGAGTTTAGAGTAAGTAATAATGAAGCATTATACAATACAATAATGTGTTTTCATTATTGAACAATATTTCAAAAATAATGAAAATTTGACTGCAGTTCAAACATTCTATATAAAACATAGTCAAAACAATGTTTTCACTTTGTTAACTGTCAAAAGATTAAATGAAAAATTCAAAGAGACTGGATCACTTGGAGATACTAAACACACTAAAAGTTTTGAACTTTACATAAAAAATAATAAAAATTCTTGAAAATATCTAGGTATATCTATTTCAAAAGGTTCTCTGTAAGACAACAAAAACTATATAAAATGAAATATAATTTGATTATTTGTCTTTTACTGAATATTTCCAATTTTTCTGGAACCCCAATAACCTGGGGAGGAGGGGGAGAGACCGACTAGGCTTAGCTATTAACCAGCAATTGATTTAATTTTATTTAACCTGCTCACCTTCATATAACCTTTAGAAGATTTTGATTCTTTATTTTCATCAAATGAAGTTACTTTTGAAACAGGAGCACAGCCACTAAAATTTGTGACATCAATACCAGGCTATATAAAATGAATAACATTAATAATTAATTTTATTTATATTTGATGCAATAAAATAAAAATTCTTATTTAAATCATAAATGTTTATCAAAATTTTTTTCCAAGATAAACTTCATAGTATAAATATATATGATATTAGGAAGAGAATAATGTTATTTATAAATTAAAATATTTCCTAAATAATGATAATTTTAACACATAAGACAAAACTGTTTTTTTATAAGCAACATCGAGAAATGAAAATTAAATTTCCTAAAATATTTTTTTATTAACCTTTATTATTTGTAATTTAATATTAAATGGAAAAATACAGTTTTATGCATAATGCAAAAAAAAAAAAAAAAAAAAAAGTAACTGATTAAGGAGAGAAAAGAAGGAAATTTTAAACAAAATTGAATTGTGATTTCATTTTAAATTGTTTACATAATTATGCAGTTAAATTCAAAGTTCATAAATCAAGATTATAAGAACTACTAATTTATAAATTTTAAAATTGAGAATATTTTTGTGGAATATCAAAGTAATGAAATACATTTTTTAATGTTAACAATAACATGTAACACGAACGAGCCTTTTATTAAAAAAAAATTTTTTTTTCAGTATTAAGTAACATTTATAAAGAAACAAAATATTAGCTTAAAAATGTCAATGGAAAGCAAATAACTATAATTTTAATAAAACGAAACAGTTTCTGAAAAATATTCAGCTCTCTAATACAGCTATATTGCAATTTTTGAGCACAAGAATGTTTTGTTGAGTGAAAAGCAGATGAAGATTTACAAAGTTTTTAAAGAGGAAAGTAAAAAGTTCCCTTAATATATATATATCATTTGTTATATGTTCTGTATTTAGTCTACATATATTTCTTTTGTTTACAATTCAAATGTTACAAAATTTCCTTATTATCTAATAATAATTTAAATGTTAATTTTATTTTATTCCACAGTTTTGTAAAGATAATTTTCTATACACAAATACAAATTTTAATTTAAAATTAGTTATATCCCACAAAGTTAAGAAGTGTAAAAAATTATAGATAGTTAGAGTAGACAATCTTATATCTCATAAAATAAGAATGTTTTATGCAATTCTTGTATTATTGACCATTATCATAATAAATATCACAATCAATTACATATTAAGTGAATTTTCTCATGCAACATTAAATTAAATAATTCTAACGCAACAATCATTGGTTTTTATCAATGTAGGAAAACAATTGGTTGTCTTTTACTTAAATTATTTATGAGTTACACAAAATTGAACAGTTTTAAAAAATTCACAGCTTTTTTAAAAGAATTTAAATTTGAAAATAAATTGATATAATTGTGTTGGATTTATAAAAATACTGCTTAATTTCATAAATCTGATTAACAAACAAATAATTATTAAAATGTTAAGAAATATGTGGTAAATTAATAATTTATTATAAAAAATATTGATAAAATTTGATTTGGATAGAAATTTTTTTGACCAAAATAAATTTTCTAATAATAATATATGAAATATAAAAAATAACTTGTTGATCACATAGAAACACTGTATTTGTACATTATCTAGCAAATAAATTTTGTTATCCTTAATTTAAACTGTTCAATATTAAATCAAAAATTATAATAAAAAATGCTCAAAATTTATTTTAAAATATTTTAATTTTAGATTTATAATGAAAAAACTTATAAAATGAATAAAGGAAATATATAACAAATACAACTTCTTTTCAATACTTTGCTAGATAAGAATGAACTAGTTTGACTGAATAAAAGGATAAAAAGAAATAAAAAGAAAGAAATACAATTTTCTCCATTTAATTATTCCACAGTAAGAAAATAATTATTTTGGAATAGAAAAAGAACTCCATGAAAATAAAAGCAAATTTTATTTATGTTATAAGATCTGAACATTAGCAGAAAAAAAAAACTTGAAAAAATGGGTCACAGTCAATATACTTCAGTTAACTCCATAAACAAATCATAATTACTATTAATTAATTACTATTACAATTATTAAATTTTTGTATTGGAACAATTAGAATTACATTAAAAGAAAAATTTTAGATTTTCATTTCCAAAAAAATACTATATAATCAGAACTATATTTTACTATTTAGCAATACTACTTCAGAAATATTGAAAATTTAAAAGAGCATTATTTTTATACATACTTATTTCATAATTTACTGTTTTTTAATATGATGGAAGTATTCTTATAACTGAAAATTTTCTGGTTTTTAAGAAAAATTTATCAAATAATAAATTTGATTTTCATCAGAAAATTTAAAAAGAATTGCATTTGTTTTTATGCAATTACTGAAAATATTAACAAAAATTTAAATACTAACTTGCAAAAGTAAGTATTCTGCCAATTTAGAGTCTTGTTCACAAGCCAATTGCAATGGTGTCTTTCCTGATTTTCCATCAGTAACATTTACATTTGCTTTAGCTTTAATAAGAAGTTTAGTACAAATCTCTGATTTATTCATAATGGATAGATGCAGTGGTGCTAACCCTATCACATAAGTCATAAATATATAAGAAATTATATAAATTTATGGTAAATATTGGTAATTAAATATCTTAAGGAACTAAGAACTATCATTATATTTGAACAAAATGTTTTTGTACATAAATAGCAATATAAAGCATTCAGGAAAATGAAAACAATTTCTTAATTAATAAAGTTATTGGTAATTAAATCTTGGTTTGTTAATATTACACCTTATAAATAATGTAAAGTAATTTGGAAACAATTTAAATAAGACTCATACATGATTTATATTTTTTAAAAGTGAATTCCAGGAAATTTTAAGGGGTTTAATAGAGACAAAATTTTTTTGCACAGGAAAATCAGTCTATAAATATTAATTTCATAGTTTACTATCAAAACCACAGTTCCACATAATTTATATGCACATATAAATAAATATTATATGAAATACAGAATTTGTCCTGAGAGTACAAATTTGATCTCCTTTGAAATTTCATTGGAGTTCAAGTTCAGTAATGTTCCACATTCATTCAACTCTGATTAAGCAGAATTATTACTTAGACATAATCTCAAATTAATACATGAAATATATATTTACAATAAGACTTTTGTTAGGAATGAAATAATTCTACAGCATTTAGTTGTAATAAACATGTTATCATAAAATGAGTTTTATATGCTAGGAAAAGACCATGGGAATTTATTTCAACTAATATACTAATTTAAAAAAATATATATATATAATTTAATATAAACAAAAATCATAATATTTAGATAAAACTAAAAGATAGTAAATATAGGAAAAATACATTAAGTATTTAAGAAGACAAAGCACACATTTACTAATCACAATTTTTCTCACTAGTACTTCTTAATACACAGGAAAGCTACTAAATATTTAATGATTATCAATGATTGATTTAACGATTATAAAAATTTTATAGTAGTAATTAAACAATTAAATTTAATATTAGTTATAAAAGGATATGAATTTTTTGAATTCGTAGTTACATATTTTCACCCAATGTTTTTACATAACAAAATATTTTCTAAATTTACATTAGACATAAAGTTGAATAAACATGAGTAGTGTGCATTTGCCGGAGCTGGCACAGTGACGTTTAGGCCATAAGCCCGCCCCATAAAATACCCACCCACTTTTAAAAGCAATGGTGTAAAAACCATCCTTTAAATTTCCACCCATTTTTAAAAACAATGGTGTAAAAACCCCCACCCACTTTTAGAGAGTAATGGCCCTATTTTAACCACTAAAATCTTATCCCGTTTTAGAAATCAATGGTATGAAAAAACGCCATAATTTTTCCAACCCCTTTTAAAAACAATGGTTCTTAAAACAACCATTAAAATTGCCCCCACCTCTAAAATGTAATGGCTGTGATTCCCTTATAAAATTTATCTGGAACGAGCAAGAGAAAAGTCGTTGAGACGGAAGGGTACCCCCTTCGGAGAGCACCCCCTTTTTCTTAGATGCCCCTCCCCTCATGATCAATGATTTTAAAGCCCTCTTTTTCTCCAAAGAAGATATTAATGTATATACTAGAGACATATTTTAAGTATTTAAAGATAACAAATATATACATAAACAAATGGAAATGAATAAAAAGGAAATCCATTTGGTTAAGGTATGCACTCGCATCTCATTAATTTATAGCTTTTGAGCAGAACTTCAGAATCTTCAATCAATGATACTTTCATCAAGTGAAAGGGTTGAATTCATCGAACGCTTAGGAAATTTAGAAGAAAAGTTTCAAAAAAATAATTGAGAGTCTTGATGAGAGCTGAAGGAAACATTTGTTTTATAAAATCTTTTAATAGTTTTGAACTATTAAAAAGTATATTTCTATTTTTCCCTTCACGGTTCATTGAAAGGGTTTATAAATGCTTCTTGATTACATATTTCGGCTAGTAATATGCAAACTATTTTTCTGTAATGAAGAGAGAAGAACTGATCGGATAGAATATGCAGTTTATATTTAAAGATGTAACACCAGTCTATTTCATTCTTGAACTCCATAGCGATAATGGGAGATAGCTCTTCAGTCTAACGAATTGCTGTGTTCTTCCATAAACACCTCAGACATCGGTTGATACCTGGATAAGCTTTTTCAATCTAAATCTTTTTCATGTACTTCCATGAAATGTTCTGACAATTTCTGGTATTTAGAGATAATGGGCCAATCTTCTTCAGTGGCATATTCCTCTATGAAGGATTCACTCATAGGAGAGTACTGGAAGACATATTGCCAGTTAACAAGTTCTGCCAGTCGCCTCAAAACATCCTCAGAGAGAGTTTTTTTAGAAAATTCATTCCAATCTACTTGCCATTTATTATATCACATTTTTTATTCGTGAGGTTTATTACTCATAATGTAGTGTCCGAGGGCTAAAGTATTAATACCATCTGCTAATATGTGTCGCTTGTCATCTTCCCCGGACAGAGCGACCTTATTTACAGGTATGGATAAATCTCATGTTTTGTGCTTCTGATGAGATTCATGGTTCTAAGATGTACCTCTTGCTTGAATAGACAGTTCTTGTAGTCATCAAAGCTTATTCTGTTTTTTACAACATACTTTTTTACCCATTTCGGCTTTTTCGCTAAGTCAGCTTCAGTTTTACAAGCATACATTTTTTACCTTAACCCAATGAATTCTTCCAGCATTTTCATCCTTCATCTTCCCAACACTTTTTTATTTACTCGCGACATTCCATACCTATTACCATCTGCATAATCAGATGTGTCAAAATAATCAATTCATCCCTTTCACATCTTCATAAAAATTATCTGTTTTTATATCGTAAATAAAACTATCCATATCCGTATACTCATTCCGACATAAATGGGTTTATCAAAGATGACTTTAGTTTTATTCATATGTATAGCAGCTAGATTTTCTTCAAATACGGTTCTTCCTTTAAAGTTGGGTTTAGCTATAAGTTTTTCAGCTTTCTTAGAATCACAGCAAAGCTTAATGTCGAGCCTTTTTTTAATGTTCTCCATAGTTTTCCCAAATACAGAGTTATTCATAAGCTTATAAAAATCTTTTTCGAAATCATTAGTTGCCCTGGTTCTCATCTGAGTGTTTAGGTCTATATACTTCTGTAACCAATTGGACTGGCTGAACTCCAACACTCTGTGCACCTTTTTCAACTTTAGCCCCAGCTGCAAATATTGTTTCAGAACCCTGTAATGGAGGACAAAGCGCTCTTTATCATACAGGGTTGTTAGCAGTTTAAACTACTTCGAACCATCGGGTATTCTATTCTCAGGGGCTAATGGCAAGTCCGAATAGGGATCGTGCAAATATGTGGGATATTTAAGGTCGCATTCTAGGATATAGCCGGTATCTGCATCGTCAGGGATCGTCGTTTCATCAATATCGATATCACCCCACACGAAACCATCATATGGTAGAAACTGACTTATTGCCCAGCCGTATAGATTATTGGCATCTAGGTACATTAAATAATTAGATTCTTTACTTTTGCCATTGTCTTTCATGTATTTATTATTAGTTTTCCCGTACCTATTGCAACACTGAGAAATCCCCCCTTTAGTTCCCTTTTCTAACATAAGTATCATATCATAATCACTTAATAATTGTAATTTGATTGCAGTTGATTTTAGCATAGCATCCCACGATAGCCCAGGAGTAGTGAAGTACCATGCGGAGTCTAGTTTCTAGGTCTTCAAACAGACATCCCTAAAATTTTCCATGATATCAGCTAAGATCAGTACATCAGTCTTCACATGCAAATCAGAATACTCGCCTAAATTTTTAATGTTGAAACTTTTCCATACTGTTTTAGCGTGATCATAGTCCTCAGGTGATATATCCGACTCAGTCATTTTATTGTAAAACTCACTTTTGTTGGGAAGACGAGTTTCGTCACATTTATCCCATGAGTCCATACAATCATACGGGTACACACCTTTTTTGGTAACGAGGTCTAATTTATCCTTGGAGAAGTATTTGGTTGTTTCTCTGAATTCTTTGACATTTTTTGATAAACTATCAAGACTACTAGCCATGAATCTAAAAGAATCAACAAATTTTAGTTTTATCCCAGGAATCTTTTGTTTCTTTCCCTCACCTGCATCGACCATTTTTGCCCCGACTTCTTTACTAAATGAGATGTACTTTTCTTCAGTGTTTGGAATGACATCGATATCCCCATTATCACTCCCTAGTTCCTTTATAAATAAATGAGAATCATAGCCAGACAGGTTATGAAAGAAAACTGGAATAAAGGATGGATTTTTGTACATAAAATTACATAAATTATGTGCAGGGCCTCTATAGTTTGACTCACAATTTGATGGATCGAGTAAATGGTCGTGAACTCTAACTTTTTCGTGGTCCTGATTTTCTCCGATTGAATAAGGTGAGGGCTTATCTTTAATGTTTAGCTCGCAAATATGGCATACATCAATTCTTTGGAAATGCACCTCCTCTTCAGCAGTCATCTTGATTGGTTGCTCCTTATCATAGATTTCCTTTATCGCTAATGCTTCAGTCTTTAATATCATAAAATATTTTAGTGGCATCAGATCTTCTATAAACGAGTGGGTGGCTTATAGTCTTTATGCTTATATTTGATATAGAGGCAGAAACTCATAGGTTCATGCTTTTGATATTTCTGCATGTAGGATTTGCCATCATCGGGTTGACAGGTGTCTATTTTAGTTATCATGGTTTCAAAATCTGCGTATATTACAAAGGGCGTTCGTAAGGATTTATTTTAAATTTTATGCATTTACCATTATCAGGCATTACTATTTTGACTGCTTTATTTTTCTTACAATCTATTTTATGTTTTCGCAGATCTTCCTCAGAGTGATAAAATAAGAGGTACCTTTCAGGGATATACTCTCTTGTCATGTTTACTTAATTGAGCACTTATCAATTTTGACATGTCTTTTATCCAACAATAGTGGTTGTTCCCGTCTTTGTTTTTTATGTAGAGCAGATTAACATGTTTCTCAACCTTATTTTTAGCTATTCTTAAAGGGTATATGTTAGTTTTTTTTACCGTATGAATATACATTCACTGATACACTATTTATCTTTTCAAACCTTTCGAGTACCCTGTCTTCCATTTTCACAGGAAATTCAATGCCTTCAAACTTTAGCTCATTTTCGAATTGTTTATACTTTGTGACTCTTTGGGCATCTTTTGCCGCTGGGTGTAGTGCAGAGAGTATTGCCCACATGAAACACTTATTATCCTCATTCTGTACGTTTATGACTGCTTTTTTTAGCTTTAATTATTTTAGGTAAGTCAATGTAGGATGCCCCTCTCAGCGGGTTGAACTTATTGATTCTCACTTCAATGCTTTTAATTCTAGCAAGGGTCCACCCTGAACCCGTTGCGGCAAACTCCTCCATTTCAGTCAATAGCTTTTGGATAACCGATCTGTAATGAGCTACGAAATTGGCTGATTCTAAGACAACTGTGTTTTCTGTTTTGAAGTTCTCCTCCATTTTTATCAATGATTCATCTTTCCTTTTTTGATAGTCACAGAGAAATTGGAAATTAACCTTCAGACCATGCAGCCTCTTCAGATGTTTTGTGATAAGACCCCGGACTTGTGATGAAACATTGTTCAAAAAGTCTTTGAGAAGCATCAGATTGTGTTCCTTTTTGATGTTGTATGTCTTCAAACGTGATTGGTAGGCAGTCTCAACTTCATGGGGGGTATATAGCCTTCTTTCTCGTGGATATGAAAACAGATTGGAATCATATGCGAAGTGACAGTTGAACAGTACTCTTTCTATGTATGCTATAATGTCTGTCTTCCTTTCTAACTTGGAATAGTTTCTGGGGCTTGTCAGGTTGTGGAACTCGGTCTTCCAGTGAGAGTTCAAGTTTTTGTTGGATCGTGTCCTTTTCAAGGATTAGACTTTTCATTTTATCTTCGATGTCTTTCAGCTTTAGTTCAAACTCATTTTTGTCCATCGTCTTATACTCATTTATAAAGTAGTTGAGGATAATTCTATGGCATTTGTCATAATATTCGGCTGATATCCAAGAAACGATATCGAGGATAAGTTCTTTTTGGTCATACTGACCTGTTATTTGCTTGTTGAGAGAATTGTTGTTTTGTAGTTTGATCTCGTAAAAGCTGCCGCGCACAATCCCGCAGCAGCTATAGTATTCTAACAGTTTTTTAGACTTTTCAAGACGAGACCAATCACAAAAACGCTTTGATGCGTCATTGTATAATTTAGTGGCATTGAAGCAACCAGTGTTCTTATCGATCACCAGCTTAAAATCACCAAATAACAGAAAGTAAAAGCTATTCTTGATTTGCTCATAACATATATCGAACAAAGTTTTATTTTCACTCATCATCTTATTTATATTCTAAACGTATTTCTTTAAGTGCTTAAAATATTAAAGGGTTAAATTTAAGAGAAGTTAAAAGGAATGCTTTTATTAATAAATGTCAGACGAAATGATAGAAATGATGAGATTTTTTGGCCTAGACAACAAAGTGTCTTCAAGCAGCTTGACACAAGAGTGTGAGCACAAATTTGTAACAAAAGATGATTATGAATTTTACATCTGTATGACATGTCATGAAGAGCTGAGATACAATCCTAATAAACGTCCTCTAGATGGAAAGCAATTATATTTGATGATGAAGATGCAACAGAGGATTCAAAGCAGAGTGAAAAATCTTACTAAATGGTTAAATGGGTTTAATATCCCCTTAGAGGATGTGATCTTGGTTGAATTCTTAACATTTATTCATAAATATGAAGAATTGTTTCAAGAGCAGAAAAACTTAATCAGCAAAGAATACATTTTATTTCATCTCTTGCGGAAAAGAGATTTTCAGGTACCGCTTAAGTTACCTAAAATGAAGAAAACGCTAGATCAGAATGAAGAAATCTGTCGAACCGTCTTCGAAGGTTTAAACTGGAATTTTTCATAACTTTTGTCAGCTATTAAAAATTAACTAAATCTTTCTTATCTATCCAGCTACTCTCTGGATAACCTAACCACTTCACCAGATATTTATTTTTCACCTTTTTGAGGATTTTTTCGATTTTGTACATATCATCCTACTTATCATATCTTACCAGCTCATTTTCACAAAAGGTTCCCTTTATATCTTCATTGTTTAAGTCCTTTATTCTATAAGTGACTGGATCGGTTTCTAATACTTCAGAGGTGACAAATATTTCTTCTGTAAAGGTTGCCTGATAACCTCTTCTGAAAGTCGTTTTGTATATCGATATTCGAACTTTATCTCCTACTTGGTATTTGGGATTATGTATGACTTTTTCTTTGAACAAATTGCAGTAGATTTCACCACTGTTTTCTTCTAGACTGGCCTCAACCCGCGTCATCTTTATACTTCTGTGGTAAGAGTTGTTATAATTTTTCACTAATTGATCCAAGACATCTATGTATCTATTGGTATTGTTAACTGCTAAATATTTCCGAATTTTTCCGTTTAGAGTTCTGTTATATCGTTCCACCATGGAACACTTGATTTCTACGTTTTCAGCTGTGAACCAGTGGATATTGGTCTCTTTAAACAGAAGCTGCGTCTCTTTGTTAATGAACTCGGTCCCCTTGTCAGTTTGGATTTTAAGAGGAACTCTCACTTTAAATATCTTCTTAAAAGCCTTAGTCACTTCTTCTCCCATTTTTCTGTGAATAGACACAGCCCAGCCATATTTGCTGAAAATGTCTATGACTGTTAGCAAGTAGTTGTAGCTATCATTAGATTTTGAAAATGGCTTTAAAAATAACAAATCTGCTTGCCATTGATCATCAATGTGTGACACATAAGTTTTCCTTCTTTTAAACTTACTGATGAGTGGTTTATGTTTCGTATAAACATCTTGCTGATGTAAGAAATCTGAGACATTTTTTCGACTTAAACCTGTTTTTCTACTGAGTTCGTTTATAGCACAATATCCAGTCTCCGGATCGTAATAAACTTTTTCGGAGTCCTCAGTTACCCCTTTAAGGGTAAAAAATGACTCTTTTTAGAACCACAATCCATGCAGATTCCTTTCATCAGAGGTCTGCCGTTTTAAGAGGTAGGCTTGAGCTGCATCTTTAGTGTCAGTGTGGGTTTTACATTTTAGACAACATACTTTGGAGCCCATTCCAAATGTCTTCTTTGCTTTGATAATTGGCTTCACAACAGCTCGATCTAGCCTTTCCCGGAGAGTTGGATTGGGAATATCTTCAAGTTCCTTTATCATGTTTGAGTCACACACCTTGTTTCTTGTTTCGGTGTCTTTGTTTTTAGGTAACACACATCATGTTTATATGCAGCTTCATCGACTCTATTAATGGGCTTACTCCATTCTTTGTATGTTAAATCAGGGTTTAGTCTAGTTTTACCTTTGAGCAATTGAGTTCCTGGCCCTGTAAATTGGTGACCAGGTAGATGCATTTTAAATGGTAAATTATTGATTGCAGAGTTTATAACTCCTTTTCCTTTCTTCATTCATTTATATGTAAAAAATTATTTACTCACATACTCATAACCGTTCAGTTGAGTTTGTTTCATGTATTTTTCTCTGGGTAAGTAGACTGAATTATTGATAAAATCATCCTCTCTGCTGTACACCTCTTCTTCTGATAATGCGTTTGATTTGAATGAATTCAGCAGTTGCTTATAAAACTTATAAGACTGCTTATACTCTTCATTCCTTTCCACGATATTCATGGACTTTTCGATAACTTCAACTATACCAATACTTAAGCTCAGAGCGGCTAAGGCAAATCGCAAAAGCGGATAAACCCAATGAACTGCAAAGGAACTTTGTAATAGATAGAGAAATCTTTATGATAATGGTGGTAACTTTTTCTATACACGTAAATTTTCTTCCATAAGTATTCTTCCATCTTTATTTATAGGGATGAAATATTTTTTCCGATATCTCAAGGCTGGATTCACTAAATCAAGCATAAAAAAATCATATGGTTGTTGCAAGCACTTTTTGTACAATCGATTGAACTCTTCTTTCGTTTCGTCAGATCACCATCTACCTCCCTTATGATCTGTTGAATCTCCCTCTGTTGGAGGTTAAAAAATATCAAGTAGTTGCAATTTCTCCTAATAACAATAGGCGTTCTGTAATAGGATTGAGAGAGGTAAA
>JAPDSC010019527.1:0-12680 GCA_026290005.1 Latrodectus geometricus | reverse complement strand
TTGTCATGCAATTACAGAAAAATAAAATAAAATGACACAATAATATAATATATCTTTATATTTCTTGTAATCTGCTCATACAAATAATGAAATGAATTTTTAGAAAGCATTAAACCTTTATTGATAGTTCATTTATTTTATCTCCAGATTTCATAAAAAACAAACAAAATTCAAAATTTCATTTAATTATTTTAATGTTAGCTTTAATGATGGAATGTATAAATTTTAACGTCATTTATAAAATAATGCATCCTTAATGGCAAAACATACTTTTCCTTATTGATTAAAAATATTTCAATTGAAAATGCAAATTAAATAAAAACTGAAACTATAAAAAATTAGCTAATGGAAATTTGCAATAAAGTGAAAACTATAATTAAATTTGCATTTAATTTTTCACGAGTAGAATTATTCCCAATTTAATATTAAATGAAATACTTAATTTTAAAACATTTTTCTTATTATAAATTTTACTTTTATAATAAGAATCTGATCTTTTATTATTTAAATTAATTCATCATTATAATGTTACAGATTGTGCCTAATAACATAAATTTAATGGAAAACTTATAATTAAAATTAATTATTTTAATATATTATTTATGAATTATATATATTCCCCTTTGTACCATATAATTAATTTAATCTTATAAATTCCTTTATTCCAAATGAGATCTTATCTGAGCATATAAATAAATAAAAAATACTGGTGTAAATGTTTTCTCTAAATTTTAAAAATACTTTCATAGGAAAATATATCAATTTAAAATAAATTTCAAAATTTTAAGTGATTTTTTATAATAATTTTATAACATGTTTTCATATAAATAAAACATGAATTATTTTCTTACTGTGATTTATATGCTTGTCAAATATTTTCATATTTACAAAAACATTAATATTTTTACTAAGTTTATTTTTTTATAATTTCTTCAACATGAAATTATTTTGAAGAAATATTACCTATTACATAGATTTGGTGTACGAAAATGCTGTTTCATTTTAATATGAAATTTAAGATTTGATGTTTAGTCATTTAACAAAATTGCAATTTTTAGGAAACTACATGCCTTACCCCTTTATCATCCTGAAATATAGCTCTTCTTAAGCCATAAACCAGACTTTATGATGCTCGAGGTTATTTATCACAATTTAGACATTAAATTTCATCGGATGTGAAATTTTCTTGCAGTAATATTTCACTAATAATTCTTTTCCTTTCTCGCGATTAGACAATGAACGTGTGTATAGTTTGGTCTGTTGAAAATTCAAATACAAATACTTTTACTACAAAAGAAAACTGTAAAAAGAAAATGTTATAGGTGAATATAATTAATTAACACTCTCTCTCTATATATATACAGAATATTCACGTAGATTGCAAGGCTAGTAAAATAAAATCAGGTCCTTGACTAAGATGAAATTATTTAAAATATCATTTTTAGCTACATTTTACAAATGAAAAAGTAGTTTAAATTTTAAATTAGTTTTTTTTTTAAAAATTGATTTTTCTGTACATTGCCCAAATTTTAGAAAATATTTTGAATAATACATTCGTATACAAACACCAATGGAATATAATATATATGAACTTTATTTTAAAGATCTATAGATTATAGTTATGATAGATAAGATTTATTTTATATGTTTAAGAACTTATTTATTGTTCATTGTAGGTCACTTTATCTATATATGTTATAGTTTTAATGGTTCTACCAAAGATATAATTAATGATATATGTCATAATTTCTTCGATACACAATAAAAATTTGTAAAACTAATGGAAATATCAATGCTAGTGAGCATTAATTTTCTGATTTTTGAAATTATTTTGGTGATTTGTTTTAATTAGAAAATAAATCTCTGTTTTTATGTATAATACATTTTAGTAAAAATTCTCGAACATTTACTTTTAATTTGAAGAATATGAAAACTTTTACATTTTGGTTAAACATCTGTCTTAGTAAAGCAACGAAATACCGACCAATATCTATTGCCATATAATTTGTATAAAATGAGGAATTTAAAGAAAGCATTTAATAACAAGATATCGTCATTCATAATTAAAAAGCCATTAATATTAAGAAGCGAATGTTGATGTTTTTAATCTCTCATTTCATTTAACTCGGCCTGAAGAACAGTTGAGTTTGATGAAGTCCTATACAAGTGGACAATTATGTATATCTTCCGAGCCCAGTTTAAGGTAATCCAAGATATGCCTATTTTTGCTGGTATTATATATATATGAAGTGATGCCTATTTTTGCTGGCATTTAGGGCAAAGAGGGAACCTCTAGCTTCCCCCAAAAGGTGCGAAATATTTTAAAAGTTCATTAGCAAGTAGGGACAAAGTTGTGTTTCTCTTATACTCACAACTGACGGATAAGGAAATTCCTACTCTTTTGCCCTTATACAAGTTTTGAGGTTGAAGAAATGATAATTTTTCTGTATTTTGGGGGCTCTTTTGCCTCGAGAATAACCCTAAATATATGAGCTCTTAGGTGGAACAGGATGTTCTAGTTCCGTCCTTGAAATATCCATTTCCGTAGACATTAACTTGCGATGAGATCCATTGAGAATGTACTTTGTGCTGGTAATGACTAAGATTTACTTTTCTAAGATATATTATCTGGTTATACTTCCTATGTGTGTCCAATTTCAAAACGAATGTAAAATTTATTAGTAGTGTGTGTTTGCCGGAGCTGGACCAGCGACGTTTAGACCATAAAAACCACCCATAAAATCTCCACCCACTTTTAGAAACAATGGCCTCCAACCCCTCCATTAAATTTCCACCCACTTTTAAAAACAATGGTGTTAAAGCCACCCATTAAATTCTAACCCCTTTTCAAAAAACAATGGTCCCTAACCCCTCCATTAAATTTCCACACCCTTTTAGAAACAATGGCCTCCAACCCCACCCATAAAATTTCCGCCCACTTTTAAAAACAATGGTGTAAAAAAGTCCCATTAAATTTCCACCCACTTTTTTAAAACAATGGTCTAAAAAGCCCCCATAAAATCTACACCTACTTTTTAAAACAATGGTTGCAAAACCGTCTATTCCACTTTTAAAATCAATTTTTTAACCGCACCCACTGGTATAAGAAAACTCCGCCCTCTTTTATAAAAGTACGAATTCTATAAAACCCAATTTAAAAAAGGTCTTTAAAATTATCTGAAAAGTCGCTGAGACGGCAGGGTACCCCCTTAGGAGAGCACCCCCTTTTTGTGTGAAAAAATAATGGCATTATTATACTCACTTTTAGATCTTCGCAGCGTTAAAAAAATCTTGAAAAAAATAGCAAAACGGCCCACCAGGTCAGTGATACCAGAAGTCCAGTTCCAACAGCTGTTTACGAATTCTAGAACCGGAATTCCGGTATCACTGACCCGGCAACGGGGCCTCAACTTATACATAGTAAGGACAACACAAACACAACATCTAAATGGACATAGAGACCACAAGTCTCAACCCACCACTGATGTTTCGCTCCGTGGTTGATCCATAAGTGAGCTTAACGCAAATAGCATAACACTATTCGCGAAAGCTGCTACCAAGCCGAGGCTGGGGATCGAAACCGCGATCTCACGGTTGCTAAGCTTAGACTTTGCCACGGAGCTACTGGGTCCCCGACAGAGAGAGAACATCTAATTAATATATACATGTCACCGAAGTCAAAAAGACGCTAAAATATAGCTTTAAACAAGTCCTTTCTCTCTTAGAATGTGAAAAATCTTTAAAATATCAAAAACTGCAATTTATCTGATCGAAAAATATCGTCAAAAACACTTCAGAAATTAAAACGAAAAGAGGCGAAAAATTTTCAACACCAGATTCCGAGTCCAGTTCGTGCTGCCATCCAGTGATAGTTAGAATTAAAATCTCTTACGTCAGTTGGTTTTTTTTTTAACTATTGACGTAACAGGAAAAAGAAAAGAAAACACGTTTCTCTTTCGAGCTCTCTTTTTCAAGGCCGCAGCTGATCTCATTTTCGAACCGCTTCCTCTTTTTATTCATTTAAAGAAAACTCGTTAGTATGTAAATAAACAGAGATGGAAAATATATACGACTTATTAGGTGACATGATAGCACTCTCAGGGTCTGTGAACTGTAGAATGACTAGTCTGGCAAGAGTATGTCAAAAGTTATTCTTATGCATAGAAGAAGAAGAAACTTATAAATATCAAGAAATTCATTCCTTAATTTTAAAATATGTTATTCAAATGCATCAAATATTGCATGAAGAGAAGAACAAAAATGTTCGAAAAATGGGGTGTGATATTTTATCTAAACTGAACAAACTTCTTTAGATTTTAATGATTTCTAAACCATTAAAATCACTGTTCGAACTGAAACATTTGCGCTGGTTGAGACTTCCCGACATCTTTACTTCCTAAATACACAAAGAAAAGAGGTTTCAAATCATTGAGTTTTAAATAATCTGACGCCATTTTATCACATCTTTGCGGTAAAGATACAAGACAATTAGCCAATTCTACAACTATTCTATTTCCATATCTTGTGGTTATCTGTTTAACTTCAGTAACAGGATATTTTTCATGGATGTTGAGTTCCCTCATTTTCTTGAAAGCCTTTCTTTCTGCTCCATCTTCAAATGAACTGAGTGCGTTTAATTTATTTAATAATTCCATTTTGCGTTTATTATATAAGAAAAAATTTTCATTTCTTTAAATGCGAAAAATTAGGTACTTATCTACACTCATAGCTTTGATTTGTCTCTTTTTTAATGATTCTATCTCCTCTGTATTCAATGTACCTGTAGGTATGTGAATAAGTGACCCATTCTCTAAACGAATTAAAATTTTATCAGTGTGGACCGCAACTTCAGAAATCAGGTATTCCCGGTCCAGTTCTTTATAAGTTCTAATATGTAAAGAATTAAGTTTTTCCATTTATTTATGGAGCTAAAAAAATTCTAACTTTTCGATGTGTAAATAGGGTTTTAACTTACATTGTCCTCCTGTCAGTACTGATAAAGTTAAAACATCATTCTGTTTCCCATACACAAATAAAATGATTGATTCTTCATTGACACGTATTTCCTTATCGAGAAGGACCTCTTTACCTTTCTCTAATCGTATCTTTGGTTTCTCATTCATGTTATCACAGGCTAAGAAAATTGTTACCTTCATATACATATCAAGTGGTAGTTTTAAGTTTGAGTCCAAAAGCTTTGAAGTAAATGTATTGAACGGGAAAGTTTTGAAACCATTACCTATAAACTCTACTCCTCGATCTGTGGAAGCACAGAATGTCTTAGTATCAACATAGTATTTATTAGCACAATCTGTATCATATTGAGGTCTTTTCACACCTGAAATTCTTTGGTTGTGAGCATAATAATTTTTATTAATTTTATTCCATAGAATGCAGTAATAATCAAGATATTTCTTAGTAACAACATCGTTAGCATTTACAGGTTCTTTCACATTTGACACTATTTTATTGTTAGCATCATAATGATCGTCTTTTAAAATCAAAGCATTAGTATCAACATAATGTTTATTAACACTATCGTGACTAGCGCTCGGATCCGCAAGATGCGCGATTGATCTATTTTTGGCATTATAAGCCTCTCCATGGAGTGTTAAAGCATTATTTTCAAAATATCGCCTATTCACAGCATTTTTCTCAGACTCTGGATCCTTTATATTATTTATCGTTTTACCTTTCGCATCAAAATTTCCTTGAGGTGAGTGCAGTAAACTTTTGCTTTCCAACAGATCAACCACTGTATCTACATAATCCCTAGTTGCAGAATCAGACTGCTCAACCGGATTTAAAAGATTGCTAATTCTTTTTCCTTTTGCGTCGTACTGCTGATCATTTTCCAAAACAATTAAGCTTTTGTTGGACAAATCTCGAATGGATGACCTCAGATTCTTCCTGCATCTGTCTACGTAATATTTTGTTGTGACGTCATTATTTTCCGTAGGTTCTGCAGCATTCCTCAATATCTTTTCTTCCATATCGTAATTACCATCGTGTGTCAGTTTAAACCCTATTCCTGGAATACCAGGAGGTCCTTCTTTAAGTTCTTCCTCAAAAAGTGGATAATATGCTGTCATTTCTTTATTTTAATACAATTAATTTCAATAGTCTTCCGACTATTAAAATTAAAATACGATACTACATTTATAACTTTAATGTTTTGATCATGGTGATATCTTGGTTCTTTATGTTCAAGTAGCATTTCTTGCGCTCTCGTAAGATGAAGTAGAAAACATAATTTTTGGTGGTGTTGTTCCTCAACCTCCAGTTGAACTCTATAGTCAGGTTATTCGTGTCTGTATAATTTTCATGGTGAGCTAGATTGAAGCAAATGATTGGGTATAATTTACCGAAATTGGAATAATTGACCATGCATCCCGTTTCTGAATTAATGGTGTTGAGTCCAGCTTCCAAAAGAGCTGTGTACAGCCGATTGTAATCACCTTTCTCAAAATCCATCATGTAACTTACAGTTGGAACCCTTACATTATTAACCATCAGCCAACATTCCGTCATATCTAAGTTGTCGAATAACATGTTGTTATGTTTCGCATTTTCATATCTTTCAGTGTATTGAGGTATGACGTACAAGGATAATACTTCATCTGAAGTAGCATTTATGGAGTAAGACCCGCTTGAATTCTTTAAGAAAATATTTGACTTGACAATGCTGTGTTGGTTCCAGTTTATTTCCACAGGCTTATCCGATAACCTTAGTTCGTTAAATTTTGCAGCAGCTGAATTCTTGAATCTGACATAAGGAAGCCAAAGCGATAAATCTTCCACTATTACCTTGTAGTCCTTATTTTGCTCATCTGTATACAGCATATTCTGACTGTGATTTCTTTGAAACTCAAACTTGACTTGGAAGCCTGTAATGACCTTTTTGTATTCATTGAAGAAATCAAATACGTATTTTAATGGTATCCATATAGTGACAATTTTGCTATTTTGAGTAAGCTTGCATCTTTCTTTGAATCCTTGATTAAACTCGTCGTTCGTTCCTAATTTTTCAAAAAATTCAGTTATTTTAGTCGCGTCAACCAAAGTCCCATCATACTTCAAGGGTTTTCTGTCCGCTGTATCTGACGTATCTACGTAGAAGAGCATATTGGTAGCTTCCGAAGTAGAATAGTCCGGAGTGAAGTGAATCATACCTAACACATGTCGCATGAGAGCAGAATAATTAATGTTGGTTTCGATTTCAGTGTTCCCTAATGTAAACCTGTTAGCGTTTATTAAACCTCCTCCATTCACGAGAGCTACATTATCATCCGCTATTGCAGTTCCATTACTGTTAACAATTTTTAGCTTTTGCTGTAAATATCCGTTAGAATATAAGATATTGGAGTTAGTGTCTTGTATAAAGAAATGGTAAGTGGCATTTTCAGTAGAACTATCGCTATTTTCATGCCTAACTTCTCTATACTCGAGACTTTCGATGTCATCATCGTAATAATAATCGGTGTTGTTTAAATCAAATATTTTATTCATTTCGTTCATTTATTATAAAAACAATTTTTTTTGTTACTCTTGAGACACTTCTTAATTTAATAGCTATTCTGCTATTAAATCAAATCTAAAGAAACTTCAGTCCAGCACCATGTTTTTTCTTCTTTGAGAATATCTCATTCAACTTATCATGGACAAATTGTTTGGCTTTACCTTCTAATGCACTTGGCTGCATTAACATAAGGGCATCTGAAAAGAACCCTCTCCCTTGTATCTTCTTACTCTTCCTTTGAAGTCTATGTTTATTCATTTCTTTATTTAGAGGGAAATAAAATTGTATTGCACTTCTTGCTTATTGAGGGGAATTAAATCACCTCTATGATTCGTTATTCTCATTCTGATTCTGTGAACACTCTCCATCCGAACAGGAAAGAACAGAGGTTTTTCAAATGACTTTATGATTTGACTGCCTGGACGATTAACATTCGTAAAAGAATAGATTACGTTTGAGGAGTGAAAGCCGTTGATGTAGGCTCCCTCCGCGACATCGCAATGTATATAAATGTTATCATTCCCACCGGATAAGTCGGCAATATACTTTCCAATTTGTTCAGACTCTTCATATATTTCAGGTTCGAAACCTAACAGTTTATGCAGGTTTTTGCATTTTGTTAAATCGATCTTATACCCGTCTTTTAACTTGATGGCTATTCTTTGCCGTTCCTCAACTATACCAAATAGAATTGGCGGATCATCCCCAAAAAATTTCAGCATGTAACGGTTCAACCCCTTAACAGTATAATTTCCATCCGGTAGAGACAGCTCTAACCACTGATGGTCATCATAATATGAAAATGTCTCATCTTTGATATTATCCCAAGAAACGTACATTGAAAAGGACTGAAGAGCAATCTGCTTAAACCTAAATGGTCTGGAATATTCAATTGTAAAGTCTTCTGACTTTTCCGAGTTTTTCGAATCTAATATTAATAACACCATTTATTTATAGAGAACATTTATTTCATTATGGTCACTAGGTTCTTGGGTAAAAGAATACAAGACATCTTCAACGGACTTACCATTGTTTCTTTCACTAATATATTTCATACAAAAGTAACCACATTTGACAGAGGCCGGGTGTTGTAAAAAGCTTGAGTTATAACCTATTTTTTTCCCAGAACTTTGCAGATATTTCTTAATACTCGTAGGAATTTTGTAAACATGTTCGCCAAAAGGATCAAAGAACTCCACGAAATTGTTATTAGGGTCGTTATAGTAACATACCCAGTGTGTACCAGGTCCTGTTGCTATGTCCAAATTAATAATACCGTTCTCGAACCGTCTCATCTTTTTAGGCAACAGATCCGAAGTGAAGACACCCCTAAACCCTCTTTCTTGCTTCATATTGTCTTCAATTACTTCGTTGGATATTCCCAGTTTTGATAGACTCCCTTTCCACGGGGTTTTTTTTGAGCACAACCCGATCCGGAAATTTTATCCAAAGCTTTCTTTGCTCCCCATCCAGCTGCCCCACTTGCGGCACCTAAAGCCAACGCCTTAGCTCCGGCAATTAATGCAGGTAAAAATGGAGCTAGAAAGGGTAGAAAGCCACCTGTTTTCTTGAGTTGTGTCTTGCTAATAGTAATTCTCTTTCCCTTCCCGATTTGAGCTATTTGTGTTGGAGTTAAGTACATGTCATAGTTAGAAGGTTTTGTCCTATCTATTTGTAGGGAAACTTCTTCTCCTTTCTGGTATGCAGATTTTAATTTAGCAATCTGATGATCGCTTAAGTGTATTTTGGTTTTGACGTAGTTACTCATTTATTTAATAAGAAATTTTTATAGTATTCTTTTACTTGTTCGTTGTTTAGAGTTCCTTCTCTTAATAACGCATCCAGTAAATCAACGACTTGAGTGTGCAATTTTTTACTCTTGGATCCATTGCATATTTTATCGGTGAATCTAGCCAAAATTTCCAGTTTATCTTCCACTCCTTTACCGAGGTATATTTCTTTTCTTTGTAGGTCCCTCAACCGCTCTCGATAATCCTCTAAGGTAATCATATGTTCTCTTAAATAATCAGCTTTAGTTAATAGTTTATCTTCTCTTTCTTCATCCTTTTTGGTCATTCGAGCAATCTGACTCATAACGTTTCCTTTTTGACGAGCCAATTTTAAGTAAGTACTCTTTACTCTATTGATAACTTCCTACAAAGCATCCTTGGACTCATTGTACAACTTTGAGGGACTTGGAAAATTATTTTTCTCTAAATACTCTACATCCAAATCTTTATCAAAATAGAAGATATTTGGAGTCTCTGGAGTCGCTGGAGGCGGTTCAATCGCAAGAGGAATCTTATCAACAGCATCTTTTATAGCCGTAAAATGTTCCTTTCTAGTAACATCTTGTTGTTGAAGTTTCTCGGTTACAGGCTTGTGAAATTCAGACAACGTTCTCTGCAGACCTAATTTTTGTTCAAGATTTTGTTCGTTGTTCTTTCTAATCTCCGCCTGAATCTTAAACACTTTCAAGTCATTCTTAACTTCTTCTCTTAGCCTCTTATTTCGCTCTTTTTGTAAAGCATTCATTTATTAGTAAGCAAATTATTTTTTACTGGAAGCAAATAGGGTTTTACTGGAAGCAAACTAATTTTTACTTGAAGCAAAAAAGTTTCACATTAAATAAAGATGATTCCAATTGAAGATTATACCGAACCAGAAGAATTAGCTGATGCAAATCAACATTATTTATTACCGAAGCACCCTTTCAGACTTTTGATCGCTGGAGCTTCAGGCACAGGCAAAACGAATTTATTACTGAATTTCATTTATGATTACCTTGAGTTTGATAACTTGTTCATTTGCGCTAAAGACATGTTTGAACCCAAGTACACTAAGCTCAAAGAAAAGTACACAATGTTTGATGGTGTGGATATTAAAGATATATTAGCAAAGTATCCCAAAAAGAAGAAAAAAATTATGCTCGAGTTATTTGATAAATACGGCAAGAAAGGAACCTTATTTTCCTCGGATACAAAAGACTTTATAACAGTGGACGATCTGGACCCATCTTGTAAAAATGTCGTTGTCTTTGATGACTGTGTGACAGACAAAGACCAGAAGAGTATCGAAGATTTCTTCATCCGAGGTAGGAAGAAGAATGCCTCAATCATTTACCTCTCTCAATCCTATTACAGAACGCCTATTGTTATTAGGAGAAATTGCAACTACTTGATATTTTTTAACCTCCAACAGAGGGAGATTCAACAGATCATAAGGGAGGTAGATGGCAATCTAACGAAAGAAGAGTTCAATCGATTGTACAAAAAGTGCATGCAACAACCATATGATTTTTTTATGCTTGATTTAGTGAATCCAGCCTTGAGATATCGGAAAAAATATTTCATCCCTATAAATAAAGATGGAAGAATACTTACGGAAGAAAATTTACGTGTATAGAAAAAGTTACCACCATTATCATAAGATAAAGATTTCACTATCCATTACAAAGTTCCTTTGCAGTTCATTGGGTTTATCCGCTTTTGCGATGGTACCCCTGGCCGCTCTGAGCTTAAGTGCTGGTATAGTCGAAGTTATCGAAAAGTCCATGAATATCGTCGAAAGGAATGAAGAGTATAAGCAGTCTTACAAGTTTTATAAGCAGCTGCTGAATTCATTCAAATCAAACGCATTATCAGAAGAAGAGGTGTACAGCAGAGAGGATGATTTCATCAATAATTCAGTCTACTTACCCAGAGAAAAATACATGAAACAAACCCAACTGAACGGCTATGAGTATGTGAGTAAATAATTTTTTACATATAAATAAATGAAGAAAGGAAAAGGAGTTATAAACTCTGCAATCAATAATTTACCATTTGAAATGCATCTACCTGGTCACCAATTTACAGGGCCAGGAACTCAATTGCTCAAAGGTAAAACTAGACTAAACCCTGATTTAACATATAAAGAATGGAGTAAGCCCATTAATAGAGTCGATGAAGCTGCATATAAACATGATGTATGTTACCTAAAAAACAAAGACACCGAAACAAGAAACAAGGTGTGTGACACAAACATGATAAAAGAACTTGAAGATATTCCCAATCCAACACTCAGGGAAAGGCTAGATAGAGCTGTTGTGAAGCCAATTATCAAAGCAAAGAAGACATTTGGAATGGGTTCAAAAATATACTGCTTAAAATGTAAAACTCACACCGAGACTAAAGACGTGCAGCACACTACCTCAAAAAATGGCAGACCTATGATGAAAGGAATCTGCATGGATTGTGGCTCTAAAAAGAGTCGTTTTTTACCGTTAAAGGGGTAACTGAGGACCCCGAAAAAGTTTATTACGATCCGGAGACTGGATATTGCGGTATAAACGAACTCAGTAGAAAAACAGGTTTAAGTCGAAAAAAAGTCTCAGATTTCTTACATCAACAAGATGTGTACACAAAACACAAACCACTCATCAGTAAGTTTAAAAGGAGGAGAACTTATGTCTCACACATTGATGATCAATGGCAAGCAGATTTAATGTTTGTCTATAAATTTGCGAGGAGTAAGCATAATGATGGAACTAAATATCTACTAACAGTTATTGACTGCTTCAGTAAATATGCATGGGCCATTCCTATTAAAGACAAATCATCAAGCGAGGTGACTCAAGCATTTAAAAAGATCTTCAAAGAGCGGGTTCCGGAAAGGATTCAGACGGATAAAGGCCTAGAATTCGTTGGCCATACCACTCAAGAGCTATTTAAAGAGAAAAATATCCAATGGTTCACAACAGAAAATGTTAAGATAAAAGCGGCAATGATTGAAAGGTTTAACCTCACACTAGGCAATAAAATAAAGCTCTACTTATGTCAAAATAACACTGAAAGATATATAGACGTACTAGACCAATTAGTGAAGAATTACAACAACTCATACCACAGAAGCATAAAGATGACGCCTGTGGAAGCCAGTCTGGATGAAAATAGTGGAGAGGTGTATCGTAACCTGTTTAAAGAAAAGACCATACGCACACCTAAATTTCAGGTAGGGGATAAAGTAAGAATATCAATATATAAGTCCACCTTCAGAAGAAGTTACCAAGCGACCTTCACGGAAGAGGTATTTATCATTTACGAAGTGTTAAAGACCGACCCTATCACCTACAGGGTAAAGGACTTAAGTGATGAAGAAGTGAAAGGTACTTTTTATGATA
>JAPDSC010019526.1:4140-19085 GCA_026290005.1 Latrodectus geometricus | reverse complement strand
AAATAAGTAAAATATTTTGTAAGAATAATTTTATAAAACACAAATAAGTGATGTATTTTGTAAGAATAATTTTATAAAACACAAATAAGAAATATATTTTTAAGAAATAATTTTATAAATCGCTCCTGGAACGAAATATTAATTTATGACACAAATAAGTAATATATTTTGTAAGAATAATTTTATAAAACACAAAAAATAATTTTATAAAACACTTTACTGCTGAAAAAAAATTTATTAGAGTAGAATTACTGTAAAAAAGAACTTACAATGAACAGAAATCACAAAAATGGAAAGTGTGCTGATGCGAATAAACTGCGTGCAAAGCAGCTCACAAGTACACGATCTGCATACTAGAATAGTTAATTTAAATTTATTTCTCTAACAGTATAATTAAGTTGAAATAAAATGTATATAATAGCAAAATATTTATAATATATCAACTTTGAATTATATTTAAATCAAGTACATAGACAATCTGATTCCATTATGATTGTTTATGAAAGAAAACCTATATAATTTTTTATATTGATAATGGGAAAAAGAAAGTTTTAATTCTTTATGTTAGAATCAAACTTTACTTTAAAAGTGCTTCAAATCATACTTAAATAATAACTATTAATTTGGTAATATGTATAGATTACAACCATTACCAACATATCTAGGTACATTATTTTATCTTATATATATATATATATTATCCAGATCATGAATTATTAGCATGGTTATTAGCAATTGCAATAAAGCAACACAAAATTCAACAACATTTATATGAGGTTAAAATACCTTTTAATAAATAATTTGTTTCAATGGATATTCAGAAAAGTAATTTTTTATATAAAAAAAGTATCAGAAAAGATTTTTAAGTGTACAGATGTAAACAAAAAATCTGCATCAAATAAAAGCCTTATCTGATATTGATTACATAATACTTGATGTTATTTTTCTAATTATATATATATATGAGAGAAAAAATATTTTATTAGCAAACACAATTTTAAAAAAATTTTGTTTCAGGTATTCCACACATTTATCTTCATACTGGAGAAAGTTTTTTCACATGGATGTTATGTCAATAAAACTTTATTTACTACACAATTAATATATTAAAAAATGAATTTGCTTTAATAATAAACCATAAGTGAAAGAGATTATTTACTAAAGAGCTAGAACATGAGATTTCTAGGTATTCTGATACACTAAAGCTACACATTATGCAATGTAGAATTCAGCATATCACATCACATTTTTTATTGTTATTTATTTTAATTTATTAACCCCTTAACCGTTTGGGGTTTCGGTGAAGAAATTCTTCATTTTAGCTTCCTAGTGCCACATAGTTTTGGCTTTCACTGCAATGCAAGTTTTTTCCCCTTTAGCACTTTTCAAGAATACAAAAATCTCTAATTCTTGACGGGACGTACTTCCACTTTACCCTAGACCACCTCACATAAATCGCATTTTAATAACTTACAGACAGGAAGTTCATCAATTGCTGTCAGCTGAAGTAACCAAAATGTGCTAATAGTTTAATTTAGTATGTTCTACTCCAAAATGTCAACATATCTATATTATAATTTTTTATTACATTAAATATGAATTTTATTAAATTATTTTGTAAATTTTTATCAAGAAATTTAATTGATTTCATTTATTTTGGATAAAATAAAAATAAAAACTATTTTTGTAGTTTCCCTTATGTTGTATTTGTGATGATTTTAAATAGCTATAATAAGTAGTTAATTTACTCTCTAATTATTATTTGTTGTTACTCATTGCAGAAACATTGCAAAATCAACACTATATGTTTTTAAAATCATTAAAAGAAATGGTTCTGTTGCTTTAATACATACAAACTGAAGAACATCCACAAAATTTTATATTTTTAATAATTTAAAAAATCTATAAAAGACTAACGTAATTACCTAACAATAAATTTTAAAGTATATAGTATGTTTTTGACTTCAGTTGAACTTTTGGTGAAAAATTTTGTGAATGTAAATTTTTCACATTTAATTTTTACTACCAAATGATTTCTGTTTCTATTTATATAAAAACTATCACTCCGTAAGAGAATCCATGTTGTTATTATATATCTTTTAATATTTCTTGAATTGTTTTCTACAAATATTAAAAACAGTCTGTCTATCATGAAAAGTTGTTTTTCAAAGGGAGAAATAAGGGAGATATATATATATATATATATATATATATATATGGATAATCTTTAACTCTATTATTTATAAAAGTATTCTAACAATTAAATATTTAATACAGAATATATCATTGTAACATTTTTTCACATATTCAAATTAGTTTTACATTAAATATATTCCTTTCACTGGACAATAACTGCCTTAAAATGAAAATGATTACGAGTGGTAAATTTAGAGGTCTATTAAAAGAAAGTGCCAAAAGAAATAAAAAATATAATGCACATGACTCATTTTAAAGATTTTATTTACTATCGAAAATTCTGCGCATTAACAATAAATCAGTAAAAAAGGATTTCACATATTAACTAAATTTGAAAAATTAAATTTATGTTCTAAAATATGGCATCTAAATAGAAGAAAAAATAATGAATCACCCTAAAAATGGTGAAAATTCTTTGCATTTTAGAAAATTAATATTGTTTTAAAACCATACTTTTTAAATCTGAATATTTGATTTCGAAAAATAATTTTTAATGAGATATTATGATATTGAAATAAAATTAATTTTATCATGTTAAGATTTATGTTTTAACAGTTTTATATCTCTCGTTTTATTTTGTTCTTATAATTATAATAAACTTTGAAAATATAATTAAAACATGAATTTTGGCAAATATCTATTCATGATATAAATTTTAAAGTTTAATTCATATTTATATGCTATCTTAAATACAAAATCTTTGTTTAAATTTTCAGAAAAAGTAAAAAAATGTAAAATCAATAGTATTGTTGATAATATGTTGTATGAACGTGTCTTAGACAGATAAAATGGTGCCAAAAATTACAGTAAAAGGAATTTAATGACTTATTTTCTAAATTAAAGTTTAGAGATGTCCAACGAAAAATTCTTTTTCTTTCAGCTCTATTTAAACATTAAATTATTGTATATTCAATAAAATAAAGAAACATACACTTTCAGTGTTATAAAATATAGTTAAAATCATTAATATTTTGTATAAAATATTATTTGTAATATAAATTATTTTAAAATGTCATGTATTTAACTGTTATGTTAAATATAAAAATATTTTAGTTTATCGAAAATTTGTATAGTTAATTTGAATTCAATAAAATTTATATTGATGAAAAGGTTTAATACATGAGAATAGATTGGTAATTAATTATTCACATAATAATTTTTATTTACTTTGTGATGTTAAAATTTTGAATCATTTAGATAAAATAATTTTTGTCAAAATTCATCCAATCACATATCACTAACTTTATTAAAAGAACAATTTGTAATAATAAAAACAAATATTGTGACCAATCAGAGAACGAACGCGTATTTGCAAGGGTGCAGGATCTAGCCGCCTGTGAAAGGCTTGGGAGGATTAATTTATGACACAAATAAGTAATATATTTTGTAAGAATAATTTTATAAAACACTTTACTACTGAAAAAAAATTTATTAGAATAGAATTACTCCTGTAAAAAAGAACTTACAATGAACAGAAATCACAAAAATAGAAAGTGTGCTGATGCGAATAAACTGCGTGCAAAGCTCACAGGTACACGATCTGCATACGAAATGGCGAAAAAAAAAATGGCTATAAGCATTGTAAAGTTTAATACGCATGCGCAAAATTTAGACAATTCGGAGATATCCGAGAGTTCATTCGGGAAGTGTACCCGTTCGGAAGTTTCCGAAGACTAAGCGAGATGGGTAAATTTTTCCTCTCCCTATCCGCTAGTGTTATTTTCGGGCAGATGTTCGTCTTGTTTCTTAGTCTGTTATCCTGCCATAGACTTATGTGATAGATTTTTAAATTGTTATTTTTGAAATTGATATTCATTATTTAAGGATAACGTGTTTGTTAAAACTTTTAACTTTTTGTTTGCTTAACCTTTGATTCTCGCCAAATTGTAGTCACAGTTAATCACCAAGCTGGGCTTATTTCCAATCGTATTCTGGTTGCAACAGAACAATTTATTGTTCTGTGCCAACAGAAATCACCTATAAAATCGATAGCCAAGCAAAAATATCCAAGTTTGTCAAGAAGGCACTCTTAAATACAATATTAAAAAAATGTTTACATTGTATTTGTTTGGAAACAGTTGTGGAAATGACGTCACACTAATGTCGTCAATTTGATTTCAATATTTGGTGTTGGTAGACGATGTTATCAATCAAGCAAAAATTTTTAGTTACAGCTTTAAAATAAAGTCGGAAAAATCAATTTATTTAAAAAATAACAATGAAGTATATTTTTTCCAAAAAGTATAAATATTTCATAAATTTTATGGAATTATTTTATCCACATTAAATTTTCCCTTTACGCAATGAAAGTTTTCATCAAATAAATAGAGAAAAATCAATTGTTTTATCAAGCTTAGATATTATTACAAGTATAAATGGAGAATTTCCGAGATGAATTGGAATGGTTAACCCTTTGCTCTTCAGTGGTTTAGGTCTTAAACCACCGAACTTTACTCGCTTGTAAAACTGCTAAAATTCGCCGAAAATCTATGCTATTAGTCTTATTTTGTACTTTTATCTACTCAGATTGATAAAAGATGGCAGCACCACACAAGCGAAGAATTTATTAATTATAAGTGACGCTATAAAAAGGAACCATATTTCAGAGACATAATTTAAAAATTATTTTAAAATACAAAATAAAATGCTAGGAAAAAAAAATATATGTCATTTCCTTGACTGTACTCTAAGCTATTTATTCTAAATATTTTTATATATTTTACACAGAAACCATGCGCAAAATAAACAATTTACTTTTGGTGGTCGATGACGTAAACCACTGGGAAACTAGAAAACGAACTACGAATGCTCTGCAGAGAAACGATCACATGTGACATCTGATTTACGACTTTGTTTTTCTCCTTTTGGGGGGCTCACAGAGAGTAGGTGAATGTACTTCTGAAGCTAGGGAATGTTGCGTGGGTGCGTCTATTCACTTGGAAGGGAAACCTTGGGGGTCATTCTGTGGTTGAGCATATACCAGTAAAGAGTACGAGCAGAAGATGCGCGTACTGTAGTACTAAGCAGAAGCCTCGCAGAACAAGTTTTGCGTGCAAATCATGTAATGTCGGCTTGTGCTTTTTTAAAAAGGGAGTGACTTGCTTTCAGAACTATCATAAAAGTAAAAAATAAGTTTTTGTATATATTTTTATAAAAATTTGTAAATAATTTTGTATATAGGAGTATTTCATATGTATATATATTTTTTTTTGGGGGGGGGGTATGGTGTGTAAAGTAGCAGGCCTCTACGTGGTGCACACCGGGTAATGCCAAATCTGCTACACATGTATAATACAATTATTTCTCATCCATAAGCAAAAGCTTTTACTCATTCTTGCGCTTCACCGCAATGCTCGCTTAGCTATCCTTTTCAGAGCTCTAGTTTCCCAGTGGTTTACACCATCGACCACCCAAAACCGTCAGAACCGGAAGTGCAATCTTTATCAAATTTTAACTGCATACTCTTTTAGGCCTAAATAGAGTGTCTACAAATTTTTAAGTCAGAATTTTAACTTTAAAGGGTACTGGGAAGTAAAGGGTTAAAGGCCAGCTATGATGCTAGCGAAATGGATTACTGCGTTTCTAGTAATTATATATTTTTAATATTTAAGTTCTTTATTTGTTTTCTTCTTCTATTGTTAATGAAAAACAAAAGCTTATATATTAATGAAAATTTTTTACTGAAAAATACAAAATCTTAATACAAATATTGAAATTTATATTTGTAACAAAATTTTTACTAACCGGATTGCTTATGGAAATATTTTCTCATACATCCTAAATTTCTAATTTTCTTATTTCATATTATATTAAATTATGTACTAATTATCTATCAAACTTTTATTTCAACTTAAGTCTTGTTTGAAAACAAAAATTTTTATTAATTTAGAGGTCAATAATTTTCAATTTTCTTTTGCATTTATAATTTAATATACTTAAAGCTTTAGTCAAGTAAAAGATATTAAACTGTAATTATAACTCATATTTTTATTGTCAAATTTCTTAATTCATACTGTAAGTTCAAAGTGAAATGTATCAAAAAATGTAATTCAAAATTTTTATAATTTAGAATCCTTTATATATGTATCAAACGTTCTGAGGAAAATTTTAAATGTAAAAAATTCACTAAGGGATTAATTGCATTCTGCTGTTTATCAAACTAATTATACCTAGGTAAAATGTCTTTATTTAGCACATCTGTAAATTTATTTGCACTTGTATTGGTAAATTGCACATTTGTTAGGTAGCACTTATTGATAAGTTAAAAGGATAATCTTTGAATTAAACAAATCATTGATTAAATTTTACAATATTTTAGCAACAGAAAATATTCTTACATTAATACAGTTACAAAATGTATGGCATATACCAAATAATTCCAAGAATATAAGTTTAAATGTTTATAATTATATTTTGTTAATATATTGTTTTATGGTAAAATTAAATATCTATCATCATCATCATCATCATTGGCTCTACAACCTATTGTGGGTTCTAGCTTTTTTGATAAATGTTTTCCAGTATGATTTATTCTTTGCTGTCTTCTCCAATTTGATAGTTTAGATAGTCTCTGCAAACAATCTAGTCATCTAATTTTCGGTCTTTATTTCAGACATTTGCCTGCTAATTTTGGATTAAAAATAAGTGGGATGGATTTGATGGATATGCTGATAACATGTCCTATGCATTACATTCTTTGCAATTTGATGACCTTTAGTTTCATCAGATTCACTTGATAAATATCCATTTGGTCAATGAGCAAAATTGTAGACCCTTAGATCCATACAATGTTATAACATTGTCCAAATTTCAAATCCTTAAGCCCATTTATTAAATATTTATATTGTAAATAAATATTATAGTCTTCTCAAAATCACTTTAAGTATAATTCTCAAGTGAATTACTATGCATGTGCAAAATGTTTTTGTTGTGCCATAAGGAAACATTTTTTTAAATGAATATAATCTAATTTAGCTATGTCCATTTGACTGATTAGTGCCATAAACATTCTTAATTAATATATTAATGAGAAGGACAGAAATTTCTTATTACTATTTACTATCTATAGATATATAGTGATTTAGACAAGCCCTTGACTGTATTTTAAGGTTAACATATTTTAATACTCACATATCACCAAGAGCAATGTAATTTTGAATCACTGTCAGAAGATGAGACTACTATCTAATTAAAAAATCTCTATTCTGTTTATTCACTGAAACACATTCTTTGTTTAAGTTGAGAATGTTTCACAGAATAATGTGAAACTTTTGACAGAATGTCAGTCTAGCTGACTTAAAATAAAAATATTTCTTTTTACTGGCATGATTATAGCTTTTATAATTAATATAAAACAATTGAACTTCCTTTAAATTTGCTTATGCTTTAATGTAATTAATATAAGGAATATGATATTCTCTCTCTGAAATTTTTCTGACTTCAATTTGAAAGTGTTATTTTTTTAAATATCATCTATGTGTAATTGCTAGGAGTAAAAAAAAAAAATTACATTATTACATTACATTTATGGTATCAGATACCCTTTTGTGTTTCTATTTCGAAAGTGTAATTTTTATTAGAAAATAACTTCATTTATTATTTTTCTGATTTTTGAAATATTGGTGTTGCAATATTCAGCAAATATAAATTTATTTTTCCCAATACTTTCCCACTCAGAAATTCATTGTAATGAATTTAAAAAAACTCTTGATTTTAATACTTAATGATAATAGTAAAGGAAGTTTTCAAATATCTTATAACATTTTTTTATATAATCAGATTTCATTTCATGATGTAAATGATCCTTTTGAGATGCTGTTAATTAAGCATTTCTAATGTATTTATTTTTATGCATTTAACCATAAAACTTAATGTTTTTACATTTAACATGTAATTTAAGTTAGATATGATTTTTTTAAATTCTTTGTGAGTTTTTCTTCAAAACAAAGAAACATCTGTAGGAAAAAGTTGCTGTAAATTCTACTTTTATTTTCATTGCATAAGTTTATGTAATTATTTTTTTAATTTTGTATATATTTATGAAACAAAAAGTATTCACCTAAAAGTTGGAGCATTTAACTGTGTAAAATTATTCAAATGGAATGCAATGAATCGGGTACATTCAGAAGTGTCATCAAGTAATACTAAGGTGACTTGTATACTTATTTTTGCAAAAAAATTTGTTTCAAAAAGAACTAATAAGTGTAAAAATTCATTAAATTTAGCATTCCCTCATCTTTTACTACATAAGAGTTTACAAAAGAATGGAATTGGATAAACTTCATGTGTTAATTAAATTTGTTTTGATCAAATGAGAAATAAAAATTATTTACTATGCAAACACTTATATGTAACTATATATATATATATATATATATATATATATATCAAGAATTTTATTTTTTCTGTTTATCATTTAGCAAAAGAACTGTCCAACTGTTTGTTGGTTTGTATCCTATCTCAAAGATTGATATTTATTGTTGTTTATAATTCATCTTTAATTCTAAATCCTAGTCTAATTAGGCCTTGTATGCAAATAACTTCTTTCCAACTAACTTTAGTATAAATGTATATTTAGAAAATAGTTCAATAAATTATTATTATTTTTAAAATCTATGTTATATTTATTATAGTGTACATATAATCAATCACTTATTATGTATTAACTTATTCTTTAGGAATTTCAACTGAAACTTTCAAATTGAACTTTTTTTTTTTTAAAGTACTTAGAAATATATAAAAGCTGAATATTTTAAGACTAAATTTTATTTTGTGAAATTTTTATTGCTATATAGTTTCATTTCTACTTTTTTATTATTTTTAATGTGTCATCATATAAATTCATTTTATTAATTTTTCAGATAACTCGCCTATTGTAAAATTCATTCTCACTCCAGGAATATCAATGACATTTGAAATAACCTCATCATATCCTGAAGAAACTCTACTTGTATCTATGACATCATCTGAAATGACTAATTCAGAAAAATCTCTTATAGAAAAAGATGTCAGATGCCTTGCCAAAGAATTAATTGGAAATCCCATGATAATGGAACTTGTCAAAAAAAAGTGGAAAATCTCTTAAAGTCTCGTCATAGTCAATCGTCCACTGTTGAAAATAATTTTTCTGAAGAACAGGGTATGAAATTTAATTTATATTGGATAATTTACCAATACAAAATTTGCAGTTAGTTAATTGTTGATTTTAGTTATAATACAATTACTGTGCTGTCTTACGAACATGTTGCAATGGAATATTTTTTGAAACTATTATAAATGTAAGCTTTTTGTTTGCTTTTTCTGAAAATTAATAATTGCTTTCTTTAAAAGGTGTCCTGGTAAGTTAATATATAAAAGACACTGTTTTCTATTTCCTTGACCGTTTGTTGATATCTAATAATATAAGCATTTCTGAAGATCATTTATTTAAAATTTTACATTATTTTAAATTACTTACTGTTTGGTCAAAATTACATGTTAAATAAATTATATTTTTTTGAAAATATTTTATACATTATATTGTGTTGTAATAATAAATTTTAATTTTTCATGGCAACGTTTGCAAAATTTTTTTCATCCAATTTTTCTTTTTCAATTAATTATTTTGGATTCTTAATTTTTTTTCAACTCATTACCTGTACTTTTTTTTTAACTTGTCTCAGTGCATTTCTTCCTTTAGCTATGTTAAATGTTTAGGTATGCCAATCTTATATTTTTTATTTGTCCAAAATTATGAAGCATTTGATTGCGTTTGTAAAAGTTAATAATGACCAATTTATATAATTTGCAATCGCATTTGATGTTAACTTATGAAAGTAGAAATTAAATCATAATTGCAGTATCAGATAGAAGAAAGAGTTGTTTTCACTCAACAAAAATATTTTAAGGCATATAGTAGTACCTTTATATACTACAGTTTTTTTTTTTTTTTTTTTTTTTTTTTTTTTTAAATAAGAAATAAATAAAGACATCTCACAATTATGGAAATTACAGATGATTTTACTTTTATAAGGGATGCTTAAGCATAAGAAAAATTCCATCACACATATCTGATTAATTTGATTTTTTGCATAGATTTAAACACAAGCTTACATACAGTTGAGTTTTGAAACTAAAAGGAAATTCTAATTAAGTGTCTGCTGAGTTTTACTTCTGCTTTTGATCTTATTTATTTTCTTTTAATTCATCTGCTTTATCAGAAACATATTTTGAGGTACAATTCATTAGATATATTTAGTAGCTTTAGGTTTTCTTTTGAGTTATCTGTCCCAAATTTTAAATCTATGCAACTAGAATTTTCATCAATATCAAGTGCAATTTTTTTAAAAAAATTTTTAATGAAGATTAATTTTTAAAATTTTATTTAATAAATTAGCATACTTATTGTTCTATTTCACTCAGAAATATAATAATCTTAATTATGATATTTTTTATAACACAGTATGTTAATGAAATATAATAATGAATATGATTATTTTTACTTGAGATGATACTTAATTAAAGGATATTAAGTGAGTGAAAAATATGTCTTACAATTTTAAATTAAATACAATTTAAAGAAATTAAAGTTCAGCTTGTGAGAGTTTCAAAAGTGTTTCTTATCATAAAACAAAAGTTATGTTTCAAACATCAGAAATATTTGAAACAATTTTTTCATATTCTATTTAATGCATTTTTCAGTCATGAAAACTGTTTTGAAATGTATCATAATTTTACAATTCAAATTTCTTGTTGTATGAAACATTAAAGTGTCAGATATTTCAAAATTATTTTTTACCTAAATAATTTTTGAGAAAAATGATTATTGTTCTGATTTTAGTTATTAAGTAATATTCAAGTTTTCTTCATAAAAATATATGTATATCTCACTTATTTGCTTAATTACAACTTACTTGAAAATAAATAAACTAAGTATTAACAAATAATCTAATAATTTAAATCTTAATGGTAATTAATATGTAATATAGTGTCTTTTTTCTGTAATCAGAAAAGTAAAAAATATATATGAAACATTAAATTGAGTGTATTCTTCTGATCCTTATTTATGTAATTACTTTCGCTTCAATTTTATTCAAATTTGTAAATTTATAGTTTTTTAAATTCCAATATCTTTTTTTATTTTTGCATCAATGCTATTAGTTGACAAGCAGTTCAATAAAGCGATGATAAAGCATAAAAAGAATTAAAATTAGCATCTATAGAGTTGTCTTTAAGAAACATTAAAACAGTGAAAGGTGCCTGAGTGGTTATCCATATCATAATGGTAACTCAAAAAGTCATGTCTAATAAGCAAATGAAAACAAACAATTTCAATAGATTGAGGCAGGTAACTGGAGATTCTACTTCTTTTGTTTTGCAATTTACTCTACCTTTTTACCTACAGCTGCATCACTATACAAGGAAGCTCTATAATTCTTTGATTTATTGATAAATGGTTCTTTTTCTGTTATGCACAAGAGAGTCAGGTTGTGGCATGAGAGATCCCACTTTAGCAAACCTATCACCCTTCTCATTTCCAAAAATGTCATGATAGCTGGGAATACATTGGAGGGCAATGCTTTTCGTAGAATTTTTATGTTCAATTAATTTCATTGTAAAATATTTAATTTGAATGTATATAGTTTTTATTTTCATTTAATTTAGTGGTTTTTCATTTAACATATCTGAGCAGCATATTATTTTTATAAAAATTGTGAAAAGCAGCATGGAATCTTCCAAATTTCTTTAAGGTAAAATGATTTTTAAATGCATGCATAAACTTAGTATTTTTAATTTTTATTTAAAAATTTATCATTTTATGAAAGAAAATAATTTATATTAAAATATTACATTAATTGAAATGATATTTTAATAAAATATTTTGTATAAAAACAGAGAATTTTAATATTTACCCGCAAATTTAGTGATAATTGATTGTTAATAATATTGATTATTTCAAACGATGTATATTAAATCTGGAAAATAGAGAATAGTTCATAAGCTAAAATTTTATTAATTATTTTGTGCATCAATTATTTACTTATCATCTATAACTAAGAAAGTATATTAATTTGTAGTTTTTTTTATTAATTACATTAACCTAAAGCAATTTCCATTATTTATGTTAATTTACATCCTATGATTATTTTTTGTCGAAAAACTGTATTTTATTGAAACATTAAAGTTATATTAAAAGTGCTTAAAGTTTTGATTCAGAAATAATGCAGACATTTGTACTAAGGTGAGAGTGAAAGCCAAAAACAATTAAATTTATTAGTGGTTGAATGGTCTCAGTATGCTAACACTGAACTGAGTTCAGCTATCAACTCAGCAATAATATTTCAAACATTACACCAGAATCAATTAATATTAGGTAAAAGATGATTTGTTAGTTTTTGATTCTTGTTAGTTTTTCTCTAATAATGATATATAAATATAATTTGGGGTATTTATTTAATATATTTTTTTCTTCAAATTTATTTGTCTTGTACTTAATTAACATTCTCTTTTTCAGATAATTTCATGGCATTAATATCGATTGATCACATGAGACAGAGATCTAAATATTCCAAAACTTTGCATTCCTGGGCTAACTATTTAAATATTAATGGAGTACTCCTTTTTTGTCAGAAATTGATAGTTCTGATTTTACAAGGAAACAAAAATAATATAAAGGTTAGTAATTAAATGTTGAGTTATATTAACTTTGAACACACTGATTTGTGAAAGAATACATTTTCTCAAATAAATGCTCAAAATCAAACTTGATAATCTACCAGATTCAAACTAAGAGAATGTTTATTTCTGAGGTATAGAAAACTGTATGTCTTTATCAAATCACTTTCATGTGCCATTTAATGATGAACAAACCTAAGGTCCTAAAAGGCCATGCCCTGCCAAAATATTGAGAGATGTTTGTAACTGTATTTTACGCCTTTTATATAAATGGGAATTTTAGTATTTAGATTTTATATATATAATTAAACAAATGCTGTATATTTTATGAGGGCTGTAATTTTATCTGATATTCCAGTTTACTTTGCTTCTCTGTGTGAGTCTAACAATAAAATTTAACATTATTTACTGTTTCCTTGAAGAGATTCTTATGCTTTTTAGATTAACTAGGACAAGCTCAATCTGAAAAGCAGCAATTGCTATATTTGATTAAATATCATGAAATTAATGTTATAATGTAAGTGAAATATAAAAATATGGAATTTCAGAATAAAAATATTTTTGCATTCTAAACTCTTTTTCATTCAATATACAAAAAAAGCTAACACAGTTACATTTATAACAACCACATAATTTTGGATATGGATTTAAGTGGATAAAAAAGCTTAAAAAAAATAACATTCACAATTTTGGACTTTTAAAATTTTTTTATAAACTTTCCTATTTGTTTATCAATTTTTAGATGTATATTTTGCAATGATATTGCTTGTTGTTAATAAATTTAAAAGAATATATCTTTTTCATATGTATAACTATATGTCATATGTATATGTATATATTCTGTATAACTATATTAAAATAGAGATACAATTAGAAAAATCATATAAAATAACTCATTAATAATTATTAGATAAATTACATTGAAAAAAGAACTGAATATACATGTTTTTTAATGAAAAGAAAAATTTGATTCTTAATATGCTATAAAAGCATACCTAAATTTTTTTGTCATGAAAGATCATTAAATGTAATATCAATTTTTTGCTGTTATTTTAATTTGTTTTCTATTAAATAATCTTTGTTCTTTTTAATTTTTTTACTACTGGTAAATCAAAGATAAAATTTGGTGCATTACAATAACATTTACAAAAATTTTAAAATATAAAAAAATAAAATGCTTGATAAAAATAAATTTTCATCCATGTTTTTAATATACAATTAAAAATAGTTATTTAATATATAATTTTAATAATTATATAATGTATAAACTAATAATTTTTTCTAAATGGCATGATTAAATTTGAAGAAAAAGTAGCTTTTAAATTAAAATGAAAGAATTTATCGAATATGTTTTCAATAAAATAAATATATTTGTATTTCACATGAAAAAAGAATACCTAAACTTTTATAGAAAATTAGATATGCAATACATAGAAGATTAATTAATAAATAAAAGTATTTGAAATTACAAATACACTTTTTGCTGTAGAATATGGATTAAAAAAAAATTTATATTTGTTTCTAAATAAAGAGCTAAGTCAACAGGTATAATTGTATGTATAAGTATAATTGAAATAATTATTATATCAACAAATATAATTAAAATAATTATTATATGAACAAGTTATCTAAGTTATCTTCTCTTCAGTTATTTTTGTTATGATAATTTTTCTAGTGACTGCATATTAATTCATTATATAGTAAAATCTATATTAATATTAGTAAGACTAGGTTTAAAATCATTAATATGATTAATAAATTTTTCTATGCTAGTAAGAGTAAATAATTTTATACAGTCTTTTTAATAATGTGAATATGTTTAGAACTTCATCATTAGACTGAGAACAGTACCAGTTGACATTGACTCTTCAGGAAAACCATGTAAAGAAAAAATGTCCAAAATTATATTTGAGGGTAAAAGTTCTAAACTGTAAGTGATTTAAATAAGTTTGTGTTGTTTTTATTTATTTTAATATATATTTGTTATAGATTGATTTTAAAATTAATATTTAAAACAGTTAATACATATTTATGGGAAATACATCACCTTATTGAAAGAAATAGAAAATGCAAAATTAAATTTTAATGTCTTGTTT
>JAPDSC010019525.1:1583-14246 GCA_026290005.1 Latrodectus geometricus | reverse complement strand
ATATATATATATATATATAAGAAATAACTGTTGTTATAAGAAATAACTCCCCACATCATCACAACAAGGTTTATGTCTGCATTCTTTCGTAATTCAAAGGCTGATTTTGACTACTGGCCCCGACCTTTTCAGACACATTCATGGTAGTCATCTGCTTCGAGAGTGAAGCGGAATTCATCACTGAACACGATATGATTACAGACTGATGACATTCATGATGATAGGCAGCAACAACACTCGAGATGATTCAGCAGATGTTATGGAGTCAAAGCCAAAATTCTTTACTGTTTTTGTGAGTGTAATTCAGTCTCATACAACGCAGTGAGATGGTGGACGGTACCACGGAAGATATAGATGAAACTGTAGTGCCTGGAATAATTGACAATGATACCGTTGGGGTGGTATCTTACCTTGCATTTGTGTACTTTGGCATTCCAGAATCTTTATTTCGTCAGTAATTTCCTTGTAGCAACCATTACTGCCATAATCTTTGCACAGCAGTGTTTGTACGCGTAGGTGGTATAGACCTGCATTGTAATTTTATGACATTTTCATATTAAAAAGGGAAAAAATAAATTAAATTGTATTTGAGCCAGTAATTATTTTTCAGAGATAAGAACTACGTCTCTATTGAGAAAAATATGGAACATAGAAAACGAAAGAAAATTAAATAATTAGAGTAATTTATTACTTCAATTATTTAAATAAATATATTATTCAAATAAAGAAAAATGTAAAGAAAGGGAAATAAGGAAGAAATAAAACAAAAATACTAAGAAATGGTATGTATGAATGAAATAATTGAAACGATAGAAACCTATCGCTTTTCGTTAGGGGATATGGGGAAAAAAGAAAAAAGTTTTAATTTATTTGTGTTAATATTTCTGAAGAATAAATAATTCTCACATGAGCTCTTTCTGATGAATTTGAAAGAAAAATTTTTCTGATAATTAAAATATGTTAAAAACTGAAAGCATTCTAATGAAAATTCAAAACAAAATATCCGTATTTTGTGGCGTAAAATGATTAACCAATATGCAAGAAGACTATAAATAAATAAATATAAAAATTTTAAATCATAGAACAAGCATAAGAAGGTTTTAAAAAAATTTGGAAAAAAGAAATTAAATTGAGGATTAATTTAAAAGACACTGAGAAGACAAAGAAAATTAATATGATTTTGTAAATCAACTAATAGAATAAAAACACAAGATAAAAAATTTACCAAAATAATTATGTAGCTAATGTCTTATTTGTAAAATTACAGTTAACATGGAAAAATCTTCATAATTAAATACATAGATATATAGAAAGAAATTTTCAATTTAAATATAAAATCTGGTAAATTGAAAAGAAAATAAATTATTTTATTGAAAGATGAAAATAAGTTTATATTCTAATAGACATATCAGAATTTTTACCAATTATATTTACAGTTTTAAGATATTTCATAGTAATTTCCCCTTAAGAAACCCAATACTTATTATTGTAGGTTCAGATTTTGATAAAAAGAATACGAACAAATGTCATACAAAAAAAATCTGCCGAGAAAATTTCAAACGAGGTTACGTTATGCCTATCATTCTAATGAATTGTGTAGTAACCTCAGCAAGATAGAAGAAAGGGGTTTAAAGAATAAAAAATTCTGCATAAAAATAAAAGAACACATTTTACTCGTATAACTGTACTTTTTCTGTCAAGATATACGAAGAAACGTCGAATTTACAAACAGAGATTGCGCTGAAATCTGTTTATGTGTTTTCTCAAAAGCATTCCCAACGTTCAATTGTTTACTTCAAGAAGAAAGAAAGAGGGCGTGCTATTGTTTGAAGCGAACACTAACTCTGAAAAAAAGAAGTACCAAGAAAAAGTTCTTTCTATACTCCCTTATAAAAAGACAAGAAGAAATCACAATTCTTACGTTTGTTGTTAGCTAACAAAGTAAAATTATATAGTTCTTATATGCATGTATTTCATTTGTTTAAAAGAACTGACAATTTTCCTGTATAAAAATCATAATTTGTCTGTTCTGGAATTACTTTTTATAACTTGATAAAATTATATGGATATTTTTAATTTATGATCAATAAATATTTCATTGGATTATTTAATATATAAAAATCCAGCATGCCATAAATGTAATTTAAAAAAATGAAACCTGAATATAACAATGCTTAATCTTGGAAAAAATATTTTTAATCTACTATTTTCATGAGAATTTATGCACATTTAAATTAGAAAGTGAATTATTTTCACTATGAAGATGGTATTCAATTAAATTCAAAATAACGCAAAATTGCTTAGCTCTCATATTTTGAAAATTTGTGATATTTAGTATAAATCATCTTTAAATAAATTATTTTGTCTAAAGTTATTTTTATTGTTTTTGCATGGAAGTTATTTGGATTCTAAGAAAATGAAAAAATAATGTCTTTTTGATTAAAGTTATTAAAACTCCTGCAAAGAATTTATAAATTTGGCTTCATTTGCTTTAAAAGATCATGTGTGTTGTTAAAACAATAAATTTATATAAACATTATACCTTGGACTACTAGATAATAAATGTAAAAACAAATGATTTTTGATTAAATTAGGCAGATGAATATTACTTTTCTATTATATGCAAAATATTACAATATTACTGTATATCTGTTTTAAATTTTGTATTACATTTTCCTTAAAAAAGTACTTTTCTGGATAACATCAATGGTACAAATAAATACAGAAGATTTTAATTTTATTTGCATGAAATAAAAACTAACAGTTTGCGAAAATAGTTCTTGAAATTTTAGAAATAATTATTATAGCATGTGTAACTTCAACGGCTCCATCAATTTAAAGTCTGAACATTGTATCTATAACTCTAATTTTCATTGAAAATTATATCTTTTTCAATGAAAATTAGAGTTCTTAGACCCAATGTTCAGTGAATGTGAGATATTATTTAATATTTTGATCTTTTCAATATCAAATATCTTTTAGTTAATAAACCAGTTTGTGCTTTGTCTTTATATTTGTACAGAATGAGGTGATGTTTCGATTTTTCTCTGTTTTTCACTTATTTCAAGCAAGGAAATTCAGATGAGCTGATTAATGTTGCATGATACTACTTAGAAAATGTTTCACTGTGGTTAGATTTACGAAAAGAAACAGAAGAGAAATTTAGGAAGATCTTTCATACACAACTACTATTAATTCGTTTGGAAACATCGAAGCAAATGATTGCTTTGTTTTTGGTTCATATGAATAAATCAAATCTTTCTCATAAATTATGAGGCCATATACATTTTTTGAAATAATGAAATTGAATTTTTAAAAATTATTGGCACATTTAAACAAGTGTTCTTTTCAACAACATCAATTGTAATGAATCTGTTAAGAATTCATAATTTTTACTCTTAAGTGACTATGAAAAATTTAATGCATACTGCTTAAAATGTTCTGACATGCTTCAATTTTATATGTCATACAAAAATCAGACATGATTAGTTTCCACAAATTATAAATGATATCAGGAATCACAGTACTTTTGAATCAACTCTCTTGAAATTCGTCATATTCTTCTAATCTTGAGAGAATTATTTAGGTAATTATTAGATAGTAAAAATAAGTTATTCTAACTGATAGTAAAAAATGATGCATAAAATAAAATCGAATCAGGTTTTCAAAACACAGCTCTAAAACTAGTGCAGTTATCAAGGATTTATTTTAATGAATGAAAATGTATTATAGTTTCGCACTTTGTTCTTGAAAGAAAAAGGATAATTGTTCTGTAAATAAATGAATTACTATACAGGATAATGTTTAAATATATGTATAGTAAAATGAAAAATGTTTCTTTATATAAAACCTTAACGTCAGCTATACGTTCAATTAATCGAACCAAAATTTCAAACGCTACTTTTTAAAATTATGCGAAGGGTAATTTTATACAAAGCAGAGATTATTGTGTTACTGTTATCGAGAAATAATTTTGAAATTGTCAAGAACAACCTCTTCTAATTTCTTGAATTATTTGGTCAGCTTATTGAAAAACCAGATATGAGGTTGAATGGATAAGTGTGTGACAAAATTTACCAGTGAAAATTATTTGTAAAGAAAGCAATCTGAATAGATAACAACGATAGAGTTAAGAGGAGCTTCAGTGCACACTTAGAAAACTACAGAGGACATGGAAGTTTCTATTTCGTAGCATCCCATGCAGAACATTGCATGTGAAAAGCCTAAGTGGGGAATTGACAAAGGTGTTTTATTTGAATGAAAAAATTGCCGAATCAAAATGAACTTATCAATGAAATCAAAAGTCAAAATTAAATTCATGTTCCTATGATGCATAAGTAATTTGCTATAATATTTTAAGGAAACTACAAATAATATATTTTGATCCAAGTGACAATATGTACCTGTTAAAATCGTTGCCGAAGTATATAATATGATTGCTGCAGGTCTATTATATACTGTCAGCAATTGTTATTTGTAGTTTGTATTTACCAAAATCTACAGTTCTCATAATTTTGATCTCTGCTCTGCAGATGTTTCCTCATTAGTTTCAGTTATAGAGTTCTTTATTAGTTATCAGATGTTTTATAATAGAAGTGACTACTGGTGAATTTTGAAACTTTTTATCCCTGTTACATATAAGGAAGATAATTGATTACATTTGCAGATATTATGGAGGAATAAGTTTCCCTTTAAAGGAAAATATTAACACCAAGAACTTTGTAATTCTACTTATTAACACCGCATTAATACGCCCAATGTTACTTCGTATAATAACACTGCCTTTTTTTTATGTGACATTAGTATTATTGCACTGTTAAGTGTGACTGTGTGGTACGGCATTGCCAATTCGTCTTAAGTGATCACTATAAGTTAATATTACTGAATTAAGTCATTTATACTTATCGGTCGAATTTTAACTATGAGATGTGTTGCAATATTGTCATATACCTGTTTTGGAAAGAAAGTTTATGTTTCAGTACCTAAAATAACTGCTTAAAACTGAATTAAATCATTTCTGAATTGCAGCAACGAAATGTCATAAGTCAAAATAAGACTATTTTCGATTTGCTTAACCAGTGCAACAAAAAAACTTTTGTTGTTGATATCATTTATAATAACCTTGCTGTTTCATAGTCACTATGCTCCCCTGACCTCACTTCTAGTTTCCAAATTATCTGACAATTTAGGTGTACTTATTTCTTCTGAATATTGTGTCAGAACTACAAAATGGCAAAAAGCCATATGTTATGCCGAATCCCTTAATTTTAAGAAAAGGGTCATTCAAAATTTTCCCCATGTAATTTGTTGTAACCTATAAAAATAAAGTTATTCATTTTTTTTCCATTTTTGATTTCCTTTTCCTTTTGTTCTACATTATAGTGTTCTTCTTTGCAAATACTTTGCACTCGCAATGTTTCATGTGAAATAAATCTAAACTAATATGAGAAACTGTTCCAATCAGTGAAGAAAATGGGCACTCCACTGTAAGAAGAGTTAGATTTCAAGGAAGCACAAGGTGTATTCTAAAAACTTAATACAGTTCACAAAATTTTAAGGAAACATTAAGAAATGTTATTGGTTCAAAATATGTATGATCAGAAGTTGCCATTTGCCAGTAAGCAAAGAAGCTCTGCAATATTATATTCAACTAAAAGTGTACAGTGTATATTCAAAGAACAATGTTTATGTCTATCATATATGATTAAGAAATTCATAGAACAATTATTATGTCTATCAAGATACAACAATAACGGTGTGTATCATGAATATTTTGTATAATAGCCAGTTTATTTCGATTCCCAGGAGATGAACAAAATATAACCATAAAGTTTATAAAATTTTAGAAGAAACTTTGTACATTCATTGAAAAACTTTTAATTATTCTTATACACTCATGAAAAAAATGGGCATTATTCAATGAATCACATATTTTTCTCTTTATATGCGTATTCGTAATACTTTATTTCTTAAAATTATGGAGCTGTAGAAGAATAATAGGGAAAAGGTCAAATTGATCTTTTTCTATAATTAAGTCCCCAAGTAAATATTTTAAAAATTACTAATATAATTGAAGTATATTTTAAGAAAATTGTTTCCAAAATCATGTTTAGTAATGAACTTGAATCCTATAAATATAATATATTGAGTCCTATAAATATAAATTAATCCTATAAATTTATATTCAATGGTAAAATATTATATAAATTTTTTAATGCTTATATCCGATAATTGCAGTAATCTTTCAGAGAAGAATGTTCTTTCTTCCTCTATATTCAAGGATATTTTAAAATATATTAGGCATCAATATATGATTAAATATGTTTAATAAAAGATTTATTTTTAAAATAAAGTTCTCAATAATTAAGATCATATAAAAAGTTTTATAAAATGCCTTGTTACAAAATTATATTTGCTGCTTAAAGTGACAATAAATCCGCGTGTTAGATTTTTGTTCTAATCCATAAAGTACAAGGAATTTATTGACTTCTGAACTACACATTAAAGCACAGATATAATAATAATTTCTTAAGAGAAGTTGAAACAGTCTTTTAGTCTTATTGTTAGTCTCTACTTATTGAACCAATCATGCTTAGAAAGCTTAAAGGCATATTAAATATGCTTGAATTAAAGCTATTCCATTAAAGAAGTGATTTTTCCAGCTTTATTTCATTGTAGCAATCTTTTAACGATTTTAAATTTTGCGGCTTACAAAAAGAAATATAAGTTTAGAAGTTGTTTACTTACCTGTAATGTACTGTGTAAAATAGTATATAAAATCACGAATTATGTATTATATATACTACAAAAACAATAGAACGTTAATTAAGAGATTACTTACAATGTAATATGGACATTTTAGCAATAAATTTTAGCTTGAGGTTTTTTGATAATTTCATTTATATTTGTTCGTAAAACTTGCAATGATACTCTTATACTCATATCATCTTCTTCGTTTAACAGTCTCAATCTCTTTTTTTTTTTCTTTTTTTTTTTTTTTTTTCTTTTTTTTTTTTTTGTTTATTAAAGCTGATAATCCGAATTTAATAGCTGTTGTAGATACTGGGAATGAGGGAAATTTCTTCGCTTCGGGCAATAGTCTAACTTTTTGAAAGGTCAGTTTTTGAAGATAAAAACAGCTTTCAACTAAAAAATTAACTGTAAAAACACGTCTTTATTTAAGGATGTACTTTGTTTATTTAAGCAAACTTTACTCGTATTAAAAAAGACATTAAAATTTTCATTATACAGGGTGATTCTAAATTATTTTTACAAATTAATAGGGGTGATAATACTCATTCATACAAGCAATAATTACATAGGGTTGCATTCAATTCTGCGAAAAAAAGAGGAAAGTAGAAACGCGAATTTACAGCACGCAAATTTCTACAGTGAAGAAGCAGCATTTTGCTCTTATTGGTTACCGGAGAGAGCCATCAGAGTAGGCATTCTCTTTAAAATCAGTGCAACATCATCGCTTGTGTATTATCTGGATTATATCGTCCAAATATTCTCGTGAATACTATCCCGCATGACGGATTGGATGTAAAGGATTTGTGGCTTGGCCTCCTCACTCACCGGATATTAACCCATTGAACTTTTTCATCTTTAGTGTATGAGGCTCCTGTGGACTTAGCTGAATATCTCGTTTCTAGAATCGTTGTTGCCGCTGGCAAAATTAACATGACACCAGAAATCTTCGAGAGAGTGCACCAATAGTACCTTCGTTGGTGTCAACTGTGTTAACTTTGCATAAATCTCAAATATCAATTTCTAATCTTAAAAATATAAAAATGTAGATAAAGAAATATAAATAGAATGAGTGAGTAAAACACTTTAAAAATAATACATCTAGTATAGTTTTATCATACTCTCTTCTACTCATTTCTTAAGACATATTTAAATAGCTCGCTTATCAAAATTTATCCTATTTTTTGTTGATTGACATTATGCAATTTCTATTAGGTATACTGATTTTACTAATAATAAATTTTGCTGAAAATTTTGCTTACCATTAAACAGTCAGATTAATCTGTAACGAGAAATATATGCATATTAAATACAAATATTGTTATACTGATGACATATAGTATACATTTGAAATATATAAAGGCATATAAATGAAGATAATTATTATTTAACAAATTTATGTATTTAAAATATACATAAAATTAGTTCCAGCTCATTTTACACAAGAAACCATTTTTATTTACAAACCAAAAATATTCAATTGAATAATTGAATCATTTTTTATTTCAGAAATTTTCCTTGGAATAGAGAGCACTATATAATATGCACTCTATTCTAGAAAAAAATTAGTTGCACTCATATAAATATTAAAAAGATTGTTGAAAAATAAATTATTAATATCACCCTAATTTTTTTGTTGTTAAATCCTTTTTGTTCCTGGTATTAATGATATTTGTTAATTTTATTCATTTAAATCCATTGAAAAATATTATGACTCATTCATAAAACTATAATATAAATTAATGAATAAGTAATGTTTAAAATGCTTACCCAGAAAATATTAGTGTTTTTAATTTTATTATAATATTTTATTTTATTTTATTTTATTATATATATAAATTTTTTAATGAACGTTGAAAAATATATTTTGTTTGATATAATATAAACGAATTAAAACATGCTTATATTTTAGTTAAAACATTTTTATATTTTATTTTGTAATTATATCTGTGGTGGAATATCATTTTTACTAATCTATTTTTATAAATAACTAAACAGAAAAAGTATGCTTTACTAATTGGAACTGAAATTCAAATTTGTAGCACAGAATAATCTTCAAACAAAATTATAAGCCACATAACTTCAATGAAATTCAACTCAAATTTGTATTAGTTAGTCTGAAATTCACAATTTTAAATGATGGCCGAGTTGATTAAGTAACGTTGATGTTTAATATTAAATATTAATTAGTGTAAGCAGTAAATATATTATTATGAATTTTGAAAAGGTTGAAGAATATTAAATTCCTTTCATGGAGTCTATCATAACTATTATATTTTCATTATTATATCTAGGATAAAATAATTAAACTATGAATAAATTTTGAATTTGTTGATGAAATTACTATTTTTAGTGTTATGGCATACATTAACAATCATTGCTTTTCATAGTGTCATATTTAATTCATTAATATTACTTATTCAATAACAATTAAAATATTTAATTAAACTAGTAATAAGCTTTAAATATTTAATATGTGTGTGAGTCAAATTAAATATGTCTTATGTTCAATTTAATGTATACCCCAATATAGTGTAGAAAAGTCATTTAAATGATTTCATTTATCTCAAAGGGGTACTATAATAAAAATATGGGTATAGCTATTAATTTGCAATAGAATATCATGTTAAGTATAAATATTAAAATTTCAAAGTCTGTAGAGAAGCAAATTAGTTGTTTTCAAAATTTTAATAGTTAAATGAATTATTTTATCATTCATGAAAATAGTGGTAGTTATGATATTGTAATAAAGTATAAAAAGAAATATACTGATTACATATATGAGTAGAAAATGATAAAAAAAAAATTCCTGGAATTAATCTGAAAACCGTTTTATTTAAGGTAATTCCGCAATTTGCCATGTAAATTACATTTCTGATACAATACTATATATTGTTTAAAGAAAATTTATAGATTTCATTTAATCTTTGATAATTATTTTAAGCAAACGTATAGTCTTATTAGTTTTTAAGCTAATAAACAGAGATTGGAAGCTTCGTTGCCAAAACGTTCATAAATATACTATTTAGCAAAGATTTAGATGTGTATACTCTATAAAAATAACTGAAGTAGTCTTAATTTTTTTATTAAAGAATAATAAAAATGTCTTTAACTAATTAATAATAACAGAAAATGAAAATATATTAAAATGATAAGGGGTAAGAAATTTTAAATGAAATTTATGGGAGCATTATTTGATGAATGACCATGTGCAAAATGTTATACATATTATATTTATGTGTACGTATTATATTATGAATATTATATTTTTTATACAGATTATATTTGTGAAGAGTTATTACCACAATATAACTATGTAGGATTGTAACTAAAATATAGTTTAATATTGGTTCTTGCGTAATGTTCTGTCTTGACTACTTCTACGAATAAGATATATCAAACCAGAGCAGAAATAATTTTATGCCACCTACTCTGTCTAGTGGTTAACGTATCTGATGGGGTGGACCTGGGTTTGAATCCCGACTCGAAAATGGATGTACTTTCTCTTTCTCTTGTTTCTTGCCCTTTCCTGAGAGGATGGATGAATGTGGCACGCCCTATAAAACGGATTTGTGGTGGTGTGGCGTAGGCGATGCTCCTTGTACCTCCATGACTTGGTTCACAGGTGCCCACCGGGTAACGATAAATGAGTAGTAGTCTCCGGCCTTGTTGCAATGAAGGGTTTATATCCAAGAGCCCAACATTAAAAAGAAAGAAAAGAAAACAATAGTTTTATGTAAAAACTTTTATAAAAACAATTAGAAATTATACAAAAATAAGAGAAGTAACCTTTAAAAAGTAAAATGATTATCAAACTTATATGAGTTAGCCAAGAGGAGGTAAATTAGTTAATTATAATATAAGAGAAAAGCTTCATGATCTTATACACTTAATATAATAATGAAGGTATTCGAACATATGCAGCCATTGTACTGCTGTGGAGTTTGAAATTCCATGTGGAAATTTTAGTTTCTTATTTCTTCAGTTAAAATAAAAATGTCATATTTTGTAAGGTGTAGGAACATATTTATACTAATTTTTAAAACCTCTGATTCATAATTTAAACATAATATGGTAAAAACCTAATTTTTTATAGAAAACACAATTTGATGCAACAATATTTGCGAAATCACTATAAAAAAAAAACATTTTCACTTTATATATCTTTCTAACTCATAGGATTTATAGTTATAAAAATTTAATAAGTATCTCAACTTCTTATTCTATATAAATTCCCATGAACGAATGGATAAATTCGTAAAAGCTTAAAACATTTAAATGTCTTAGATTTGAAAGAATTACACCACTGACCATTAAAATTGCTACACCAAGAAGGCGACATCCTACAGACGTGAAATTTATACGAAAAGAAGAAGGTGCTGTGATATGCAAATGATTAGCTTTTCAGCGCATTCAGACAAAGCAGGCGCCAGTAGCGACACCTACATTGTGTTTAAATGAGGAAATTGTTCAGCCGGTTCCTCATACTCAAATTGCATTTGAACGTTGTTGCCTGGTGAAAAGTTGTTGTGTTGCTTTGTGTAAGAAGGAGAAATGCGTACCAGCACGTTTTTGACTTTGATAAAGGTCAAATTGTAGCGTACCGGGATTGCGGTTTATCTTATCGCAGTATTGCTGCTCGCGTCGGTCGAGATCCAATGACTGTTAGCAGAATATGGAATCGATGGGTTCAGGACGGTAATACGGAACGCCATGCGGGAACTCAACGGCCACCTATCACTAGCAGCCAAGAAGACAGGCATATTATCCGCATGGCCATAATGGATCGTGCAACCACGTCACGAGCCGTGAGTCAAGAAACGGGGTCATTTGGAAGACAAGAAGTGTCTGCACGAACAGATCGACGACGTTTGCAGCAGCATGGACTCTCAGCTCGGAGACCATGGCTGCGGCTTCCCTTGACGCTGCGTCATAAACAAGAGCGCCTTCAATGGTGTGATCAACGACGAATCTGGGCGAACGAATGGCGAGATGTCATCTTTTCAGATGAATCCAGGTTCTGTGTACAGCATCATGATGGTCGCATCCGTGTTTGGCGGCATCGTGGTGAACGCACACTGGCAGCTTGCATTCGTCATCGTCAAACTGGCCCATCACCTGGCGTGATGGTATGGGGTGTCATTGGATACACGTCTCGGTCACCTTTTGTTCGCATTGACGGTGCTTTCAACAGTGCACGTTACATTTCTGGTGTGTTACGACCCGTGGCTCTACCTTTTATTCGAGCCCTGCGAAACCCTACGTTTCAGCAGGATAATGCCCAACTGCATATTGCCAGTATTGTACGGACCTTCCTTGATAAGGAAAATGTTCGGCTGTTGCCCTGGCCAGCATGTTCTCCAGATCTTTCACCAATAGAAAACGTCTGGTCAATGGTTGCCGAGTGACTGACTCGTCACCAAACGCCAGTCACTACGGTTGATGAACTGTGGCATAGTGTTGAAGCTACATGGGCATCTGTACTTGTACATGCAATCCAATCTCTGTTTGACTCAATGCCCAGACGTATAACTGCTGTTATTACTGCCAGATTTGTTCTGGGTACTGATTTCTCAGAATCTATCCAGCCAAATTTTTTGAAAATTTAATCACTTGTTATTTCTAGTATAATATATTTGTCCAATAAATATCATATTGTTATCTGCATTTCTTCCTGGTGTAGCAATTTTAATGGCCAGTAGTGTAATAGAATTCCTTAAACTCAACAATTTGTTTGATGAATTTCCAGAAATCAAATTAATTATATTTATGCTCATGAAAATTATCAATATTAAAGAAATTTATCTGTGTGTATTATTCAAGGAGCTTCTTAGTATCCTTTTAAATACGTAAAATATTAAGTATAATATATATATATATATATATATATATATATATATATATATATATATA
>JAPDSC010019524.1:3964-31997 GCA_026290005.1 Latrodectus geometricus | reverse complement strand
TTTCAATATCGTCGTGGTGAGTGCTCGAGAGTTTTCAGTTACTCTTTTTTATATATAATATATATATATATATATATATATATATATATATATATATATATATATAGTAGTAATATTACACTGCAAATGCAAAATAATCTTACAACAGTTCTAAATTGTTCATCTATTTACTAGTGAGTCATGAAATTCACTCATTAAATTTCATAAAAAAATAATAAAGTGTCATTTAATGATGAATTGAAATATTAGTTTGGGGAAAGAGTTATCCATTATTTTTTCGGTAGACGTCTGTAGTGATCGCTATCTCGTGAAGTATCTATCAAACAATTTCAAATTTATGCTCATTGGAAAGGTGACAATTGACACTAAAATATTCGCTTGCGGTTTTTTGTTGGATTGATTCAGTTACGAGTACAAGGTTTTAAAAATAGAAGACAACGAACAGAAAATTCGATACATTTTAGTTTTTCTTTTATAATGGCGAAAATGCTAACCAGTTACGCACAATTTTGGTTTCGTCGATTCCGTTTGGGTATTCGGATGCTAAAGATGCACCTCGCATGGATACAACAACGTCAAGAATGTCTATAAAATATAAAAAATTATCAAACTTGACAGCATGTCAGCAATCGTAGCTTCGCACAAGACCTAAAATTCTACATGAAAACTGTTTTAAATCTTTTTACAAAGCGAATCTGAAAGAAGTTACAAAAAGTTCACGTAAAAATAATGGATTTCTTTTTCCCCAACCTAATATAAAGAAGAGATAAGATAATTTTCTTTAATTTCTTCTGAATAACAACTGGACATTGTATAAATTTCTTCTTCAAAAGAAATAACCGATTCATTTAGATTTGGCTATTTTCAGCCACTCCCACAACTCATTTAACTATTATGCTCTCTCTCTTGGCGGTATTCTTTTCCACCGACTTTCCGCCAAGGCTTTTCCCATGAACTCCATGTAAGCTTAGTTAAACGCTACTTTACCTTATTTAATGTTAACACACCGTATTCTAAAAGAAGATTGTTACATGAAGAAAACAAGTTCGAGAACTAACCACACCTTGCAAGGAGAGAAGATAGAAAGCTGTTAAAAAAAGGTGGGGTGGGGAATCTGTCCAACATCCACACGCAAATGGCACAAAGATTTCATTGGGTGGCCCAATGACATAGCAAATCACTATTTTTTCAACGACAAAAAGTCTGTGAGATCTCAAAAATAACTCTCGGAGGGTGGGCCTAATCAGTCACGCTACTGCATGCATTGAATTTTCATCTCTCTCTGCTTGGGATTTTTTTCAAATTTGAAATTCGTTTCGCTCGCGAATCCTTTCACAACCCCTGAAAACGTGCGTCTCTTGGTCCCCGAAGCCAGTCCCTTCACCTGGCAATTCTTCAAAAAATGTCATCGGCTATAAATTAAGAACGGAAGTTTATAGGGCTTTTAGCTGCATTTATGGAAGCTCTTTACTATCCCTTCGGAGGGGTCGGAAAAGTCAAGAAAGTCAAAGCAGGTGGTCAACTAACCACAAAAGAAGGCGTTCGCTGTCCATTGTTGAGCTCTCATAAGTCGTCTATGACTGAGACCCGGTGTGAGTATTGAATTCTTATGATGGATGGTGTTATTTCCTGCAGCGTTTGAATATGGCAATTATTTCTGTTCCATTCCTAAACTTTTTATTGAAGGGAAAATAGCTCTTCACGAAATGAAACTGATACTAAATACGATAATATTCAAGATCTCCTTCAGTATTCAGTTTGAGTACCTTTTTCAGTACAATGAGATCAAAATAGTATACATTTCCTTTATAAGAAATATAATTCAGCAGAAGAAAGTTAATGCATTTGATTTCATTTTGTTTCATAACATATTTTAATTAAACGTACTTAATTTAACTCTTGGGTTCCACTTAATAAATCTTAGAAAGTCTTTTTCAAACACTTTCAAAAATATATTATAAATATTTGATGAGTGTAAATAATCTAGGTATAAAGCTACATGTTATTCATTTAGTAACATGTAGCTTTATACCTAGATATGTACAGGAATTTCTAAGATATTCTCCATTACAGTTTTAACATGACGCTGACTAATCCAGAAACGAATTTCCTTGACTGCATAACCTTACACAGTTTAGTGATTCTATGAAATGTAAAATATTTGTCTAAAACGTTCCATCATCCATATTTCAAACATGTCTATTTTTATTTGATATAGGGAAGTTTATGAGAGATCATTCGATTAAAAAAACATTTAGAAGGCAATGGCAAATAATTTTATTTGATAATAAAGGATATGCAAAAGCTCGTTATTAACAGAATATATGAATTTAATAAATAGCCTTTTAATCAAGCAACTTATGATCAAGGAACAAATGAATGCACCAATGAGCTGCTTCCATTTCATTGTTATATTAAACGATCATTTGTATAAACTATACTCTGTGGCACAACAACCCATTTAGCTGCCAAGGCTTGCAATGCCCATATCTGTTTTCTTGACCATAGGTTCTGGATTGCTAAGCAAATGTCCCCATGAAGTGGTTAGCCTAATGCGAAAGCCCCAGTGTTTATTTCCCAAGCATATATATATATATATATATATATATATATATGTCTTGCGTAAGGTGGACTCTACCTTTTATATTTTATGGGTCTTTAAAATTGAGTATCTAGCATGCTTGGAAAAAAATATATATATGCACACAACTATTTCTTTCAAGAGAATATTTCAATACTGCGGCGTTCTAAACAATTTACCGGTTGTATTTGACTCTTATTTGGCTCTAAATGTTTACAAGGGTTGCAAATCTGCTTTAAAATTAAATTAAGTACTGAATACTGAATTAACCCTTGTACGCCAAACAAATGATGCAGGAACACTGGAGCAGCACAATCCTTCAAGGGTAAACGATAATGCTTTTAACTATGTGTTGTTATTATTTTTTTTATTATTTGTGATGATTTCTTTTAACTCAACACCTTATTGTAATTACTAATATTTGAATTTTATACTTCATAATATCTTTAGATTTATAAAGTACTATAATTACTTAAAATATAAACATAATTCACTTTGTATTTTTTAAGAAGTTATTAAAGAATTTATTTTTCATGAAAATTAAAGCACTTTTTTTTGACAAAAAAAGAGAAATGAGATTAAGAAAATGAGAAAAGTAGACATTTTTTCTATTAACATTAAAAATATGAAATTCCAATGAATCAATTTTCAATTTTTTTAAAGAAACAATTTAATTATCTTAACTGGAAAAAAAGTGTAAATATTTTTTAATTGTTTCGCTTTTATTTTTCACTTTCGTAAAATGAAGACAAACTTAAGTGCTCGCAATTTCTGTTTTCTTCAATTATCGGCGGGTAAAATCCTTCAAGGTGGAAGTGAAAAAGCTTCTATTTTCTTAAGAAGTTTTTTTTTCTTTTTTACAAACCTTTTCAGATTTTTAAAGGTATTTTTTTGAAAAGAGAGAGAGAGAGAGAAATCCCTTAAGATCAAATTTTTAAGAAGGTTCGGTTTAAAAAGAAATAAAGAAGCTTCCTTTGAAAATAACTTAAAAATCATTCAGTGTTCTTAAAATTTTACATCAATGAAGTTTTTTAGGACATAAAAAACTTTACCTAGAAAATTATTTTTATGTCTTCTGTATCATATAAACTAGTTGTATAAAAAGAAACTTAGATAAAAGCAATAAATTTAAGTTGCCTTTTTCCATGATTCTTTTTATCAAACTAGTTCATATAATACTGAACTAGTTTAATATTAGTATGGGGAAAAAGTAATCCATTATTTTTTCGGTAGATGTCTGTAGTGATCGATATCTCGGGAGGTATCTATCAAACAATTTCAGATTTATGCTCGTTGGAAAGGTGACATTTGACACTAAAATATCCTCTTGCGGTTTTTGTTTGATTGATTCAGTTACGAGTACAAGGTTTTAAAAATGGAAGACAGCAAATAGAAAATTCGATACATTTTCGTTTTTCTCTTGTAACGGCGATAAAGATAACCGGGTGGCTGAAATTGAGAAAGGTGTTTATCGTCCTATATAAGACTGTAACAACCAGTTACGTACTTTTGTTTCGTCGATTCCGTTCGGGTATTTTTGATGTTAGAGATGCACCTCGCATGTGGATACAGCATCGTTGAAAATGTCTATAAAATATCAAAAATGATCGAAGTTAACCGCATGTCAGCAGTCGTAAAGCGCAAGACCTAAAAATCTACATGAAAGCTGTTTTAAACCTATTTACAAAGCGAATCCAAAAGAAGTTACATAAAGTTCACGTAAAAATAATGGATTTCTTTTTCCCCAAACTAATATATAAAAATGAGTGCTATATTTTTTTTTTATACGAGTAATTTTTACTCTAATAGTTATAGTTAATTTCTCTAATTTTTATCAAAACATGTAAAGTATATTATTCTTAACGGAATTAATAAAGATTTTTTATTAACTTAAATTACTTATAAAAGGCCTCTAAAAGTATTTTAAATTAGAAATATGTTTTTTCCAAAAAAGTAAATGCATTAAGCTTTGTTTCATTTAAATATAAAACTACAAAGTTTAACGAAATATATATATATATATATATTATTTTTGCAAATGATTTATTGTTATAATATGTTTTATCTGCAAATAAAAAACAAACTGAGCGGAAATGAGTGAGGCAGGAATATATAAATTACTTAAATTTAAATAAAATATACAACCTTTTAATTTATACAAAAATATTTATTTAATTTTATTAATCATGCAAAAATAACGTCATATATAAATTAAAAAGGCAGATTTACGCAAAAGAAATAGAAATTTGTCTAAATTTTGAAATTCACTTAATATTTTTTGACAAAAATATACTAAAGAGTAACGAGAATTCATAAGCAAGCAATCTTGCTGCATTTATAGTAAATATAAATATTTAAATTATCAAAAAAGAGCGATATAAATCTAATAACTGGCATAGTATATTTTATTATTCATATTTTCAAAATAATCAAGTTCTTTTAAAAATACTTTATAAGATGACTATAGGGCTTAAATTATTTTAGTTTTTAAATAAGGCGAGTTATCTTTCAAGAGATTAAATCATTTTTTTTAAATTAATTGAATGTAATTAAATGTGTAAGTATATATTTTTAATTTTAAATTTAATCCTTATGTAATATTTTATATAAGGATTAAATTTAAAATTAAATATATGCTTACATTTTTTATTTTATATATATTATGTATGTAATATTTTATATGCGTTATATATGAATGCTTATGATATAACTAGTAATAAAATTTCTAATAAGAAATAGGTAAAATACTTCATAAATGTTTCTTCAAGTTTCATTTCTTAACATAACGAGCGAGCTGTTATAGATTTTCTGATATAAAAAAAACTGGAAGCTTAATTTTAAAGCAAAATAATATTTTAACTGTGAATATGATTGTTTACACATAAGGTATTTGAAAATATTTCTGAGAATATAAAAAGAAAATAATATTTGTGAAACGATTTATCTAACCTTTTAGTGATGTCTTAAAAATAGAGCCTAAATTTTTTTTTAGTTTATTAACTTTAAGAATTAAAATATAGAAAATTGTAAAATAATACTAGTTTGGAATTTTTATACTTGAAGTCTCTTTCTGAAATTTTTATGAATTTTAAAATAGTTGATACAGTTATTATTGTATGAAAACATGATCAATAATGCCATAATGTAATAAAAGGGGAAATAATATAGGCAATGCATTCATTTCATTTATAAAGCTTTAACACTTTTCTTGCGTACGAAAAGTATGTTTATATAAAAATGAAAAACGTATAGCGAAAAAATATTTTATTGAATTGTATACTGTCAGTTCTAGTTCAATACCTTTTACCATCTTTCTGGTCGTAGCATGATTTCATACTCATAAAATGGTTGGTTTTCACAAGCAAAAAGCTGATTCAGGTAGGAAAAACGAAATGACTTTCCGAACAACCCAATAATAATCCTGAAAAGAGAAAAGTAAAATCTTCAAAGTCCAAATTATCCTAATCCAAAAGAAAAAATAAGTGTTTTGAACCAATAATTTCAAATTTCCTTATTAAGATATCATTTGATATAGTATTATTGGCAGCACACCAATGGTACTTTACTTTCATATTCATTTAGACTAAATGCTAAAGAAGTATTAGAAGGTAAAGATTTACTGTACGGTCACTATCTGCAATTTTTCAAAAAGTCGCCAAAAATCTCGCGAGGTATAAAAATAAGTAGAATATTGAAAAACATGCCTAATTGGTCGAAATTCCTCATCTGCAATTAGTCAAAATTGGTTGGATTGCCATAAAATGTTATTTATCGCCAAATGTGGAAAACTCTAGCCAAGAGTGACCGTACAGTAAATCTCAGCCATATTGGTAAATTGATTTATGCATACACTTCGGTGATTCTGTAAGCTTATTTCAGATAAATTATTTCCAGTTGAATATTAACTCCATAAGAGTAATTGCTGGAACTATTCTTTGCAGATGCTCATAATGCCATATGCATGAGAAAAATCAGTTGAAAATACTGGAAAACCCCATTTCCCCTTATTATTCTTTACCAACTGGGAAACAACTTTTAAGTTCTACCCCGCCTTAAGACATCCACTTTGGTTTTCAGGACTACTTGTAGTACCTTATATACAAAATGCATTTAATCTCTCATTCCTCCTTTGTATGGAAAACCAAACAGTTTAGCTACCGGTGACACAAAGACCCCCTAGTAAACATTGATTTTAGCAGAAAACGCTCACAGACTGAAATATAAAGTAAGAAGGAACAACCCCCCCAAAAAAAAGTAGAAAAGGAAACAACTTCAATTTGGAGATCCCGCAGCTACAGCGTTGCCAGCTTCCCTCTTCTAATCTTCTTACCACGTGAATACGTAGGCATTCCGCCTGACGCAGTGTTTACAAAGTATTGAAAAGAAGTTTGGAATAATATGGAAGGTTTATATGGGGTAGGACGTAGGTAAAGGCAGGTGAGGTTATCCTCTGGAGCACCCTGACCCATCCCCCTATACCACATATTGCTTTCAATTGAAAATGAGGGAATATTCAAGGGGGTGATGGGAAAAGCTTTCCCCGCTGTTGTATGGCGAAGTTATTACCGTCAATGTTTCGATAAGATCAGCATTTTATGCAAACTTTGAGGACAGCTGTTCCGAGATATTTGTTCCACTTGTGGCACCGCATTACAGCTGCGCAAAACTTTAAATCAAGAAATAGAAAACATACGTCCATTTATGGCAAAAATAATTCATAAAATCAAGAACAACTGTTGCAGTTTTTTATATAAGATAGGCGTTTATGTAAAGGATATCAGTGACCATGCAAAGGATATCAATGAATTCAATTGACAATATTTAAAGCAAACCTTAACTTAAAATACGTGTTATTAAATACCTGTTATAAAATACGTGCTAATTATATTTGGATAATTATAAATTACTCATATTGATTATAGAAGGTTATTACCACAGTATAAAATAATTAATAACATCATTAATTTAAATCACCGTTATCTTAAGTTAACATCAAAGACAATATTTTATAACATTCTGAGTAGTCTGAAAAAAACGTACATCGATAAGAAATAAATATAAACATTCTACTGTCATATAACAAAGAAAAAACAAATTTTTCTAGTTATAGAAAATTTGACATAAGAATAATAAATGCTTTGAAAGAAAAAAAATATACAAACATCACAGAATATGATGAAGTTTATGTAGAGTCTATAGCAAGTAATTCAAAGCTGAATTATAATTTAAGTAATAGTTTTGTTAAATTAAATTATTAAAAATGTGTGAGTTTTTATAACTCTACTTTACTACTACGAACTAAATAATATTTATGAGTATTACATTAAATTTATTATTAAAAATTCGTAGGACGAACAATTCTGAATTATTTTCTCCCAAACCAATAAAGCTATAGGCTTGTCAAGAAAATATACTTACAGAATGATAATGAAATAAAGTCAATATTCAATTGATATTCAATCGTGTATAAAATCATAAATCTATGTATTTTTGTAAGAATTCTTAATTTATATTTATTTAAATATTTAGAGTTTAAAACAATGTGACAACTTACAAAGACTAATACTTAGATAATAAAATACATATACTATTGTAAGATTTCCTCATATTTGTGTAGAATAGAAATGATATTAGAAACGAAAATATTTTTAATTAATAGTTATATTTTATTTTCCACTTTTAATTGTTCAAAATGATAGCAAATTTATAAATTAAGTCTCATTATTGATGAATCTTATAACATGAGGGAAAATGTATAAAAAAATTAAGAAAAGGTGTTACATAAATCAATCTCGAATTTCATCAAGAAGCTTCTACTTTCAAAATGCAAAACACTTTTCCCATTCAGTAGAATTTTAAACACAATTTTCTGTAAGAATCCAAATTATGATAGAAGCAAAACAAAAATATATGGAGTATGAAAAACATTTATATCATAATTTTAAAGAAGCGTTACAGCGACACATAGTTTTATAGCTGATGAAATGATCATCAAAAACTGTTTTTCAAGTTGACTTCAATTTTTCTCTCCTCATATATCAAACATCTCTGCTTCAACGTATCAAATATTAACATAAATTTCTAACACATTACTCAACGAATGTTACATGCGACATTATATGCCCAACCATTTAAATATTTAGTAAGATATGAAGGAGGGACACAAGGGGCCTACAGAACCCTATCCCGTCCACCGGAGGGAAATAAATCAATGGAGGCCTAATAATATGCCTTGCACAAAAGCCACTATGAAACTCTGGAAATTGAACTTTACTACTGACTGGAGTTGGTGGGGAGAGGTTTCTATAGGACCTTCCTCCGTAGGGGTCTTCCAGACCCTCTATCGTTCTCTATTAAACTCGGCTCGGGACAATGGCGAAAGAATGGGGGGCCCCAGTGCCGAAATATCTCCTCGGTGGATTGGGTACAAATTGAATTAAGCTACTTGAAGGTTTCATGGGACATGAATCGCATTTGTTGAAAATCTCTATTTCTACCCCCCAGCTTGCCTTTTCGCATCACACGCTGGAATGATTTCATTCCGCCGGAATGAAATTTTCGGGAATGTGGCATGAAAAATTCATGCTCGATACATATAGAATAGGTATCATATCAAATGTGGATGGGAAATGGAGATTGGCCGGCGCCCGCTCATCAAGTTCGGCTGCCAGAAGTGTATAAATACATAGGGAATTCCTGTCGAGATGACTCGTCGCCACAGAATATTTAGTGTGCGTTTGTGTTTCTCTTGGAAAACGTACCTTAATATTCTGCATTACTTTCCACCCATTTTAGACCAACTGTTACTCTCGGTCATATATTTATTCTCATGTATGAAAAATGAATGTAAAATATTTGAATTAAGATGACTACTGCATACTTTTAAATATGACTTATTTAATCAAAAATTTTAAAAAAAAATCATTTAAATCGTCCTTGCCGGTTTAAACTAACGATAAAGTGGATGTTAGATTTATTTATTGCTTGCGTAAACAATCAAACATTAATATTTAATGTGCTCTAGATGCTACATGAAACAAATTTATCTTTACTATTATAATCGTTTATTTTTTAATAATAATTATTAATAAGTGTTTATTTTTTAATAGCGATATCAAGAGAGACAAATCTCCAATAATATATAAAATAACCAATCCCACTAAGATATTGGCCAAAATTTTCTTTCCAACTGCTCACTGAAGAGCTAATCCCACTGACAAATTTACTTGTTTTTGATGAGTGGATAAAATTGTGAGTTCAACATTATTGGTGAAAACGATTATTTGTTTAACTCACAGACCAACAATAAGTAAAATAAAGTGACGTACTCATGATCTCAACTGTAACGAAGGAAACAACCACTTTATGATTAAAAATTGTTTGCTACACTGTAACATAAAATCAATTCAAATAATTAGTCATGTTAAATTTTAAACAAAAAAATGGGTGTTTTATAAGTACTATGTATCAATAAATAATTATAATTTTCTATACTTGCAGTGTGTTAAATATATCTTTCATACAAAACATACGTGAATGCAACTGGTGTGGTTTATTTAATATAAATATGAAATAATGGAGGGTATTTGCAAAATGTTGATTTTCAATTTATGTAAAAAAATGTTGTTGTAAAGTTGCTTTTAATTAGTGATGAAGGAATATTGTATGAATAAAACATTAGGCTATTTTAAAAAATGTGTCTTTGAAAGAATTTTGTGTTTACGGAACACACGCACTTTGGAGAATAGATACTTCATCATTATGATATAATTAGACTAGTCTAAGAAAATAATATACACTCTCACAAATTAAATTAAATTTTGAAAAGAAAATGCGTAAATTCTTTTGACATTTTCTTCAAACTTAAACAAGATATTTCTAGCGGATACTTCAAGGTTATTAGGATAATATGGCTGTTGATATCTAAAATTATTATGCATATTTTATGGCTTATGTCATTAAATTGTTTTTATTAACAATGAACGATGGAGTAAGAACTTATTTTTACTAAGTTCTGTGTAAAGTTAGTTGTTGTTTAAGAGCACTTTATCTAATCATAATATATTCTTGCATTATAGTAGTATTTCCAAATACATTTAATTTACCGTCATTGCTAACTTGGGCTTGTTGAAATAGAACTGATATATATATATATATATATATATTGTCGAGTGAAAGCCAGACTTATAGTATGGGTGCCCTGCTACACTTTTTTTTAACTGAACCGCAATTGGGTGTGGAGTCCGACTTCCTCAGGTTACCGTTTATAGGGTAGGCAACCATTCATACAAAGAAAGGACAAAGACAGGAGACAAAGAAAATGCATCCATATCCAAACCGGTATTCGAACCCAGACCTTCTAATCCGCAGTCAGGCACGCTGACCACTAGACAGAGTAGGCGGCAGATGGATGGATATCGATCGATCTATCGATCGATAGATAGATAGATAGATAGATAAGATAAGATAGACAGATAGATAGATAATATGTTTAAACTGAGTATTTCATTAATCATGTTTACAAAATACAAGACTTTGATTTTAATAAACAAATAAAATTCATTATGTATACGTAATAATATTTTTTGTATCATTAAGCAAATTATCATCTAGATGTCATTAATACATTTAAAATAATAGTAAAAATAGTACATGAATAGTTTCTATATTTGATAAAAAAAATGAAAATTTATATGAATATAATTACTTTCTATCCATATAATACACTCTTTTTTTCTCTTATCAGTTAATGCTAATCATACATTTATTTGAATAATGAATGAAGAGATTTTCTGATAAATTATAAAGTATTTTGAGGTTAATTTATAAAACTACAAATAAGATTATGCATGATAAAATTTCATATTACGCTTGTGATATTCCTCTAACCTAGATTACTTTGTACTTTAAATCATGTTTCGAATGACTCACCGCTCATATGGGTAATGTAATGCAAAATACATTCGGGTTATACTTTTCAAAGCTTTATGCAATCAAGATTTTTATCCCACAAAATCTTTAAATCCATTACCCATTCCTTTCTGATCATTACCATCCCTGGTTCGACTTGGCGAGTGTTTTCCGCATCAATGTGTCCAGAAGCTTCTGGAAATCCAGCTTTAAAACTCGCTAGGAATGAATTCAACTGGCGACAAAATCTCCGTTGCAGAGTATATAAATTGTCCTTTTCTCCTCGGTTGGATAGGGGAAAATCCTCCTTTTTTTATTATTATTCCCTATACCCCTTTTACTCCACTTACCTCATTGCTGTCGCAAATTGCATCACGTACTTGAGGTGGGATGGTGGAGGGAGACTTGATTTCATTAACCGAAATCAGTCTCAAATTGGATACTGATTACAGAAAGAGATCACACATCAATACACATCCACAAAGGTATCATTGAAAGTATTAGAGGGAAAAAAAAAAGCCAGTCGAGTTCATTTTGGAGCAATTTGATTAAGGACCACTTGCCAAAGGCACCTGATAATCGACTCCTATGAGAAAGGAAGGAAAAAAGTCCCTAAGCGAGGGAAAAATTCTTTGTTTTCTGAATTTTTCTGTTCTGGATTGGCTTTTAGTTATTCCCTGATAATTATTCTGAATAGTGAACTTTAATTGTGCAGGTAATTTTGCCGACTCATTGCACAAGGTTTCAGCAAGAACTGTTTTTGTTTTGGCTTACTTAGGAATTCTGTAAATCCCCAAAGGGATTTTTAAAAGTATTTTTTGATTTTATGAGGAATCCACAACAAACTACTGTGTAAACTGTAACCTGTAGTTCCTTTAACAATAAGAAAATGTATTTTAAAGTCAAGTTCTTTTCTTTTTGTTAAAAATAATAAGAAACTCCATTTTAATGTAGAAATATACAACAACATAGCCAAGGAATTATCTTTAAAATTACTAATTTGTGAAACAGAAATCTAATTTTCTGTGTGAATTAAGTAATCTAAATCGTTTCTCTTACTTTCTGTAAAAAATAATAATTTTTCCCTTCTTAAACATTTTCACTTATTAATAGAGCTTTTGAAATATACACACACATTAACTTATCTACAAACCAAGCTAGATTGTTGTGATGAACATATATTATGTAGAATTTTTATTATAATAAATTACGCAAATATTTTCTATTTTTATTTCAAATAACATAATTTCGAATATTTATTAACAACTTTCTTCCATAAAAAAGAACATTAAAGTACACAAAAATTATATTTTATAACCATTTCACTTTTTTTTCTTTTCTTTTAATAACTTAATAAAAGAAATTCAATACTTTTGTCATTTTTCAAACGTGTGGATATTAATTTTTACTATACCGGCCGCTGTGACCTGGTTGGTTAGGACGTTCACCCTCCCTATGCAAGTTCGAATCCTGACCCCAATGAAAATCTGTAGAGTTCGCTAATGGTGGCTGCGACACGTTAAATATGTGTTAGTTGCAATGTCCTCCATGTAAAATGATACTTCTGGGTTTGGCAAGCCAAGTCTGGGGGTCTTCTGTTGGTCCCTGCTTCTAAATTACGAAGATCTTCGGGTTATAATAGCACACCTACTGGGTTCTCCATTATGAAAGGTGTCATCACTACTGCTCCTTGTAGTGATAAAAAATGGAATTCTTAGAAACCGGGTGTTACACAACAAATTTTAATCCTCTGCTTTAACTTGAAATATGCACACATTAAACTGGCTTCCCATATTGTTAAGTACCTTAATCGAAAAATGGCTATTCTGTGTCTTATAAAGAAACGTATGTAAATACAAAAACTGAATTTCATAAAGAAAAATAAAATTTAACAAGTAACATAAATAAGGTATATAAAATTATACCCAAACAAGTAACATAAAATTTCCAAATTTTAATCTTTTAAGGTTTGAGGGAATCTAATGCACACATTCTCAACAGCTTATATTCAATTGAAGAAAACTCTAATACTAAATATCAAGAAAGTTTAAAAACTTCTGTTCTCCCATAAAATAATCAGCGTTTAAAATTGCGTATTTTTTTATAGAAATTATTTAGGAATTATTGTATAGTTAAAATAAAATTTAACTGGAATATTATTATATAAATATGTTTTCAAATATTTCACTGTAATAATGTAAATATATTTCCAGAAAAGCTATAAATAATTTTCAACTAATATCTTTGCAAAAATAGATTTTTTGGCAATTATTGTTATAATCATAAATATAATACTAGCTTATAACTTGAACTTGACTTACATTTGAAATTAATAAGGATAAAGTATGGTATATTTTAAGCTGATTGTACAATGTAATAGGCTTATTTGCAGCATTAATTGTCGCAACTAACAAATCATAATGCTTACAATGTATTCTGCAAATATTTATTATATATTAGGTACATATTGTTTTTCAATTAGCTATAGTTGATACATATTCAATCCACGTATTAAAACTAAATATGAACTATTGGTTGGACCCCTTATTTTTTATTTATTTATTTATTTATTTTATTTATTTATTTATTTATTTTTATTTTGAAGTCCTGCATGAGAATCCAGCCATTGTTGTCAGCAGGAGAGAAATGTTTTTTAATGCACATCTTTTGGGGTGGATAATTTCGAGTTTTCAAGAGTTTTTTCCCTTGTATGTAGGCCGCGGTAGCCTAATTGGTAAGGGCATCACTCTCGCAAACGTAAGGTTGTGGGTACGATTCTCCACCGACTAAAGAGCGTCGTGTTCATTAATGGTGACTGGGGCACCTAAGATATGTTATGGTTGCAATGTCCTCCATGTTCCCATTCCAAATTAATACCTCTGGGGGTGGTCGAAGCCAGGCCTTGGATCTTCCTTGCCTTCCAATCTCTAAATTCGAAGACCCAGATGGTGCTGCCATCTATGAGCCAAGTCGCACTTCCACCCTCTTGAGAGGGTGCTTTGATCAAAAACAGGAAGCACTTTTTCTGACTTCATTCGCCCAGTCTCAGACGGGAGGGACCTGGCACTGCCAAGTGTCATAAGTAACAACACATTCTTTCTCTGGAATATTTTCTCATAAAACAATACGCGCTTCATTTCTAAGTACCCTCCAATATTCGTCAACTGCGATTTCTAAGCAATACAGTATATTTTAATATTTAAAAGATTCTTATAATCATAATCAAATTTAAATACTTCATTCCTTGATTAATAAAATTCTGCTTAGTTATTGATTTTTTATTAAAAGATGTTTTTATTGCTACATTAATTTTTCACTCTTTTTAAGAATGTGCAAAATATAAAAGTTAAAGAATTTTTATATTTTGAACTTTAATCTAAAGGCTCATTTCCTTTTGTATTTTTAATATTTATATAGTGTAACTACTTCGTTATACACCATATAATTTGAAATCCACAATGAATTATCAACTTAATTTTCTTAAAAGTAGATCTTAAAACTACATTTCTTTTAAAAGCATGGGGAGACTAATGTATATCTGAGAACATTTTAAATATTGCTTCTATAATAAGATTTTAATAGATTACTTATAAATATCTTTCAAATGAATTCTGAAATTTCTAATGTATCTGGATTTTAGATTTTGATTCCTCGTTATTGTCTGCTAGTCTGTAAGCAAACAATGAGAAGTAATGCATTGTTCGGTTTATGTGAACGCATACATTTTCTGTGAAGCGAAACAATTACTATAAGCAATGGAACATTCAAAATTTAAATATACAAACCATCACTTATCCACCAAACTAAACATTATAATCCATCGACCTGCAAAAACGCTTAGCATGCATTAGAAACCATCACTGACTGTTAGTCCACTGAGCGTGGCATTCAAGAATAGTTTTGGCCTAAAAACTTTTCCGATTCCCAGACATCTCCGCCATTCGAATGTATTTACCGAAACCGTATCCCGTCTTTTCAACTTACTTCTAAAGTGTTCTTCGAAAATCCCATCAACCTCCTTGTCAGGACTTAACCTGTCATTTCTGTCAATATGTCCGACACCCACTTCCCATTTGCGTTTGCGAAGACTACTTTAGAATGCTTGACCCCTTACCATAGGAGCATATACACGTTACTTCCTATTCCAATCCTCACAAACCTACTTTTCGTGCCCTTTCTTGACTTTAGTAGTTTGGTGGGGGAAGGGGAATAACAGTCGTTAATGTTTCTTTCATCTATATTTCATTTTGTGGCTCTGTCGAACGAGAATATATTCTGCTTATGTTGTACTCTCACTGTTGATTGGTTGTGCTTTTGCAGATAAGTACCTTATCTAATAATAATAATTACATCATAAAAGGGAGATTAAATTTTCTGTTCAATTTTCTAGCGACATGTAGAACAAAAAAAGAAGTTAACACATTTTATAAAACATCTTCACAAAATACAAAATTTACATCATATTAAAATTTTAAAGTATGCAAATCACTTTAAAAGATGAAAAAAGCTAGGAAAACAATATGAATTTTTCGCTTTTATTTGATACATATAATATAAATATTAAAAACAAAAACATGAAGATAAAGATGATTAGGCAAAAGAATATCAATCCTATTATGTAAATTATAGAGCATATTGAAATCCTTTCAACCTTTAACCATTTTGATTTCAAAACATAATTAATAATTAATCTAGCAAGACTATAAAGCAGGGGCCGCGAAACTTTTTTGATCATCGCCTCCTATATGATTTTTCGAAATTTCCATAGACCCCCCACAAAGGTAATTTTCAGGTAATTAAAATAAAACTATATATTAGTCTAAATATTTAATAAATCAGAAACAGTAAGTAAAGTAGCTACAGATTTTATACTTCTTAATGAGATGAGTGTGCCTGGTGTTTCTTGGCAAGGTTCGCTATATTGGGTTCGAAATTAGTCAATTTTAACCGTAAATTCCCTCGAAGCTCCACATTTAATTTATTTTTGTTTTTAGTTAAAATTCAATTAACGTGACTGAAACTGGCTTCAACCATATAGGAACTTGGAAACGTCAACATAAATGGCTGAGCCATTTCGTAAAGTTTCACATATTTTTGCTTTATATTTATATTAGTCCAAAATTTATGTATTGTCAAATTTTTAATAAGCGTTTTTGCTTCAAGATCGGACAATAGTTCGGCAAGCTCATCTTGTATGTTGATGTCGACGTTTTCAATTTGCGCCGAAAATGGCGCAATAATGCAATCAGGGATGTTGATGTTCTCCAAATCAACAAACCGCAGTTTAAAATCGTCGTTTAATTTTTGAAGATGATTTGTATTAAGAACTGCTTTTCCTTGGAGTCCCAATAGACCCCCATTCGACCCCTTGGGTCAGATAGACCCCTACTGTTGTTAAATAGACCGCTAGGGGTCTATATAGACCACTTTGGTGACCCCTGCTATAAAGTAAGCAGGATATTAACTGTGTTTTTTTTTCCCCTAGAAATTTTAAATGTTGGTAACAAAAGATAGTGAAGTCCTTATATTATATTGAAAACATAAGTTATTTTTTGGGGTATGCATGATGATACTTCTTTTATATATTTCATACTAAGATTTTAAGATACATATATTTCATTCTAAGATGGCTAAGATTCTGTACGATATATCCTATAAGTCTATTTTTATTCTGCACGAAAAATTTATAACAAATTCCCAAAAATTCCAAAACTTAGTCATTTAAGAGATTATTAAAACAATATTAATCTATACTATATAAACAATATTAATCACGAACTTTATAAACTATATTTATAATGAATAAATCTCATACATTGCTTTTTTTCATTGGTAATGTACATTAAAGCGAAATAAAAAGTATTTTCTTCTTATTGATGTAAGCAATTACACTTTTGTTTTTGGTTGCATACCTTAACTAAATGGTTTTTGAAATAGAATGATTAAAATAGAATTAAACCCAAGCACATCCAGAGTTATTTCGTTATTTCAAAAGACCTGAAGTTTAAACTAATGATTAAAGTTTTCGAACATCTTCCCAAATAATTGAAATAACTGCGTAATGGATTTATATCTTACGTAATAAAGATGTTTTCCACTTGACAGTCTTGATTATATGTTTTGTTAAAAAAAATAATTAGTTTATTTCTTGGTACCATAACTGTTTCCTTCAAATTCATAGGTAATATTGAAATAACTGAAGTATTCACGAGGAAGTAAGAAACATGCATTTCAAATGATGTTATCATTAAATTCTTTATGCAATTTAAATTTTATAATTTTCTAAATTTTGAAAATCTCAAAACTAGTAATGAGTAGGTATTCATCAATCAATTCGTTCCTATTTATTTTTTTTATTCTTGATATTAAAATAAATTTCCCAATTTATGTGGCCTTAAAAATAAGAAACTAGGAACTAATATCAGAGAGTAAAATGATGATAAATGCAACAGTCAGTTTTAAATACAATATTTTAAAGTACAATCACAACCAACAGATGCTTTCATCTGAAACTAAATGCAGTAGCACTGGAAGTCAAAAATGATAGGTTAAACACTATACTGAATGGATAGTCTTCTTCAAATGGAAGCTGTATTCTTATTTTTTAACTTTTTTGTTTTCTTACTTGAATAAAAGGCTACAATTATTCTGTTAATAAAGGAGTTGTACTAGAGCAATCAGAAGGTAATGGGACTTATCTTCGCTTCCTGACAATTACATTGATTTCGAGTGAATTAACGCATATTAATTAATGGCAGAAGAAGCAGTAACTTCCAGAGAAAAAAACTACTTTCAAGATTGGAAGTTCTAATGCCAATTGAATATAACTCATATTTAAAGTTGGTTTCTCATAATTAAATCAATTTTCATTTCAAATTCATAATTGAATTAAATTTGCTTATTTCATACATTTTTCCTACATCATCGTAAAAACAGTAAGTTAGCTTGTAAACGTTATCATATATTTATATAGCTCACTTATATTTAACCACACAACGATTCAAGTTACAAAAGGAGATTAATTAGGAGTTACAAAAGAGTTAATTAAATCTAAAATAAGACATAAAAATCTATTGAAAATCTAATAATTTAACAATATATATTTTTTTCATTCAAATTAAGTTTACAATACTATGCAAATAATGATCAATAATAACAAAAGAATGTGTATATCGATGATTAAAGATAATGAGGTTTAAGATAAAATTTTTGTTAAAAATATTTAAAAAAAATTTATTTCTTGGAAATGTTCGTTGTTGATTTGATATCTTGATCTATAATTTATTTTTGGAATATTCATTGTTGAAATGTTAATATTGATTTAAACTACATTATACATTCTAGACAGTATTTATTTTAAAACAAAAGAGTAAACTTTTACTCAGGTTCATATTATTTTACTATTTTGTTGCTGTTTGTTGAATCAACAATCATGTAAATAGTCAATGTGTAAATAGTCAAAACCAGAGTAATTTGTTTCCAGAACAATTAATTAAAGACATGAAGTCAAATTATAAAACTATTTCAAATATAGTATATATTCTGATATTTGTACTTTTATATTAATAAATACATTTCGTAAAATTTACGAAACATAAATTTTTTCTAATTCTATGGTCTCTACAATTTTATTTAGTTAGGAACAAGGAACAACTTTGATATCCCATCCCCAAAAAATTACGCGCCAAATCTGGCACTCCCTACGGACTTTTTGGGGTTGCTGTTTCTTATTTTGGTGTTGCTAATTCAGGATTTTTCAGCTTTTAGGTTGTTGCTGTTGTCAAATTTAGAAATTTCTTGTATTTTGTACCATTTTTTTTTCTTTTTTGTTATTAATTATTTGTATTTAGCAAGAATCCTTCTTGGCGAGAAAAAAGACGCCAAAAACAGGTATTGACTTGGCGAGAAAAAAGTCGCCAAATTTCTGATTTGGGTGGGTTATATCAAAGTAGTTCCATGAACGACATTCCATTGAAAATGGAAAAATAAAGATTGAGCTAATAACGAGAAAAAATAAATAGGTTTGTTACTTTCAAATTTAGAAATAAATTTTCGATAAAGCATATGTGCTTAAGCAAAATATTACACACATATTCAGAAAAATATGTTTTTAAATTTGTGTTATTTTTTAAAAAAAATCAAATTAATATTAATAAAAGTATATCAGGATAGATTTCCCACCAAACTGTCAAAGATAGATTCTATGAACAAATAATTCATTCAACAAAAAATTATTTATATTATTTTGGTTGAACAAATGAATTCACTGAACAGCATTGTGAAGAAAGAAAATTAATCACTTTCATTTTTATTTGAAGAGAAAAGATTGAGGCGCAATACAATTTTATTTAAAATTTTGATACTTAACAATTTTTATACTTTTTACAATGAAGCAAAGCTAATAATAAAATTATAAAATAATCAAACATTACAAAACGAAATTTTAATTTTAAGATAAATAAGCATTGCTCTAATTTCGATTAAAATTTTTTAAAGCAATAAGAAGTTCAGTCATATCTTAATAATTTAATCTCAAGATTTGGTTGAAATATCCGACTTCAATTTATCATCTTACTCGCCAAAATATTCTTCTTAATTATTGTACCATAATTATTATTGCTAAACACTTATGCCTAATATACTGTTGAACAAATGAATAAAAATAAAATATTACAATAAAAGTTGAATTATAAGACCTGTTGTTAAACTTTCATAATTTTAATCATCAAATTATTAAAGAGAAAAAAATTAATTTGTTCAAATAAAATGCTTTAAGGGATCACTTATTAGACTACCATAATTAATGATTTTGGATATTAAAATGCCCTTTAAATGTAGAACAGTACGTTCCAGTGTGGAATCAAATCATACCAATACCATATAGTTTACATTTATTTTAACAAGGTGTTATCTTTCAAATGGTCTGATAATAGTTTATTAATTAACTATCTACTAGCCACCAGTTACGATAATATTAAGAAATGAACAGTTGAGTTGGCATTTCACTCCATAATCCGTACGATATATTTACATTCTAAGGTAGTTCCTGTTAGATACGCCAAACAAACTATAAATTGTGTATTCTGAAGAGATTTTCAATGCTGGCTCAAGTAAATAGATACTGGACTTTCCAAATGAACTTTATTGGGTTGCCATTTAATTTATATAAAATAAATATCAAATCAATTTTTTCGTTTGCAATTTATTTCTTAAAACGAAATTGAATCATATGTTCATATAAAATTTGCTATTCATAATATTTCACTTTTAATTATTTCGTTTGAACTAGTTTCCTAGACATGAGCCTAGAATAAAGAATGATGGTAACACTAGATCAAGAAACTCTGTAATCATTAACCGTTTTCATGCGACTTTACATTTGAACAATTGGCAACATTATGAATAATTGACTGCCAAGGAGATATTGCGAAGTTTTCTTTGGCATATTGCATAAATTTCACTATTTCTAACTGGTAAGTATTTCATTTATATAATAAGAACAATAATAAAACATCTGACGTTATGTGGTGATTTTCAATATTACCATTTTGAAACACATTTTGCATAAATTAATAATAAAATTATTTACATGCTTATGATTTTATGAATTATCATTAAATTCGGTTTTAAAATACATTTAGAAATAAAATATTAATGATATATTATATTTTTGTTTTTTGATAATAATATTAAGAATTTATAAAATATCCTCAATAATTCCATATTACTTTTTTACTTTTAACAATTATTAAAAGAATCTTTCAACAATGATTAAAATTTTAAAACCTATATTATATATATTTCAATAATTAATTATCCATCAAGTTTATTCAATCAAAAAACTATCAATTCAATTTTTCATACCGAATTTTTGCATTAAATACTGAATTTTTGCATAAAAATTAGTATTTTTGGTAACCTTCAGGAAAGATGCATGCACTATTCTATAAAAATTAATATCACGAAAGATCTGAGTGAATGTCAATATTTTCATTTGTTTTTGTAGATCCGTCTAGCACTCTAATGATGGCTGGTTCACGTTAAACATGTTTTTTAAGTTAAACATGCCATGGTCGCAATGTCCTCCAAGTGAAATGATACTTCTGAGCTTGGAAGTCTGAGGATCTTCTGCATGGTCCTTACTTCTAAATTACGAAGGCCCACCTACTTTCAGAGCCGTTAGGACACACTCAGTGAGTCCCCCACTGTATAAGATACCATCATTCAAGCCCCTTATAGTGCTAATAAACATAAAGATACTAGTTGCAAGGGGCTATATAAAGAGTATTTTTGTCTTCATTTAATTTTTTCAATTGCTTATATACGATAGCTGTTTTACGTTTAACATTACATCTTCATCATCAGTAGCTCAACAGTCCTGGATGGACCCCGGCTTTCTCAAAAAGACCATGCTATTCCTTCTTTCTGTGCGCCATAGCTTTCAAGTCTTTGACCCTAATTCTGTCAAAGTCCCTTTGGAGGCAGTCAGTCCATCTCAGTCGGGGTCTACTTCTTTTTTTAATTCCAATTGGTCTAGCCAATAGGATTCTTTTTTAACATTACATACTGAATATTAAAAATACATTGTGGTTACAATATAGCATGTATATTTCCAAAATGCGCATGTTTATATAAAAAGAATATATTTATAACAACAAATACATTCATTTTATTTTTAAATAAATATAAACTTCAATTATTCAAAAACACTCTCTTATGAATAATTAATAATGCAATAGCATTTAAAAAAAAAACAAGCTTAAAAATGTTTCAAATTTAACATTTTTAAAATTATTAAAATATAAAAGTGTCAAAAATAAATAACATATTAATTATCAACATTAGTTTTCGAGTAATAGTAAATTATTATCAAAAACAGTAATAAAAATTTACATTTAATATCATACAGCCAATAATACGTACAGTTAATAAAATTTACAGTAAATATAAATATATTCTACAATCGGGCTTTCATTTAAACATTTTCTGGCCAATAATTCATTGTTAACATTTTGACCAATTACAGAGCCAAGAGAACGAGGAATGGTCATTCATTCATGAAACAATTAAACGATTTGATAGTTCTCTGCTTCAATGGCAGAACAATTTCACACTTCAAGAGGTTTTTTAAGTAGAAAAACAGTCAATTCAAGAAGAACAATTGCTTTCATTGTATAAAAAATCGCCATTTTCTGATCGATAGGTTTGAAAATGGTTTTTATTTCCTTTCTTTGGATATCAGCAACACTCCAAAAACTCGTGCCAAATAAAGAATGATCACTGCTTTGAAAAGAAAAATAATATTAGAATGATTTGTTTTTTGTATTTTTTATTTAAATTTTTCATTTGACAGAGGATTATTTTTTAACATGTAGTATCAACTTAAATATGATCGTATTTTTATTCTGATATATATTATTTTCTATTAAATTTCGATTTCTGAATTATATTAATTTTCAATTTAATTGTTAATTTTCAAATTACAAATTAAATTAAAATACGTTTTTATTGAATAATTTCTAAATTTCCTTCTTTATAAATTATTTTTAAATATATATTATCTTTTTTATATTGTACACTTTATAGTTAAAGCATTTTAAGCGACATGTGTATTTCTTTTCTACACTTTGTAACTATTGAAAGATCATTTTACATTTTTCAATAGTTTTAATAGTTATCAGTATAGCTATTTTAGTTTATATTCTATATAAATAGAAAAAACTATGTTTAAGTGATTTTATAATATTTATGTGTGACATACGTTTGCAATATTAAGTCCCAAACACATAAAAAAGTTATTTAAACAGTAGATATTTAGATTATTTCAAGAAATATGAATCTCTAATACAATAAAATTCCAATTTATCGATAAAATTATTTATAATCTAAATTTTCATTCTTTCTATTATAGTATCCAGTAAATTAATTTAGTTTCCAGCAATTATTTTATTCAATTAAAATAAATCTTTAAAAGCTTTATAGCAAAAATCAACATTACATCAAACAAGATATTTTAAGATAACTCTGAGAACGAGCTAAGAACCAGTTCCCAATAATGTTCCTGATAAAGCGTTAATGATACTTCTAGAAAAGTAACTTTCTGATAACAGTGATTTTCTTTGTGATGAGTATATAGTTATCATAGTTTCCGAGTTATGATACCAGAAAGTATTTCGAACGATATTTTTCCACATATAGGTAAAATAGAGACTATGTATACATCTACTCAAAATCCAACTATAACTTACAGTATATATCTAATTTTTTTAATCGTTATATATGTATCTCGGAAATAGAAAACACTATGCATTTTTTACAAAAATGAAGTAACTACACAAAAATGATTAATTTTTGCCATGTTCAGCATTCTAATCAATGGTCAAATCTTTTTCAACATTAATTACACAATGTATATTTTTAAAAATTTGCTAGTATGTTCATTATTGAGAAAAGTTAACAATTGCTTGCAACATTATTAAATTCAGAACATGAAATACAATAAACAAATTTTCTGATAAAAACTTTATTAAAAAAATTCAATAAATAATTAAAATTTAAAGATAAAATATGACTTATTGCTCTTACAACTTAGTTAATGTCACGCAATATTTTATTGTTCACATGTGTATGATGCATTGCAATTAGTTAATTATTATTAAGATATAATTTTGAATATTAATTTTAGTTTATTGATGAAATATCATTGGAAGTAACTTAATACATTATTAGATTTATTTATATATTAATCTAATAAATTTATTAAAATATCAAACATATTATGCTAGACTCGTTTGATTTTATAATATAGATGTAGTTAAAATATAACATGATAGGAAATTAACTGATATAAAAGTAGTTGATACGAAATGCAACCGACTTTATGTAGAAAAGCTTAGGAACCAACGAAGCACAACTGATGCTTCTGGTTCCTGCCAAAAATATCTATTTTCAAGGCATCATCATCTGTGACCCATAGACAAATTCTTTCAATTTTCCTCGTACTTTACTATTGGATGAATTTTATCACGCCAAGTTTCAATTAGAAACATTTCTGAAACCATGTTTCCTTTCGATTTCACATGAAAATTAAGCCTTGAATAAGCATTCCAGCAAAGAACTTAACACAGCTTGCACGAATGTAGGAATGGTTTATACATTTTGTTCCAGTTGAAATACATTATCTTCAAAACCATATATTAGCTTGGGGAAAAAGTAATCCATTATTTTTACGGTAGACGTCTGTAGTGATCGATATCTCGTGAGGTATCTATCAAACAATTTCAGATTTATGCTCGTTGGAAAGGTGACATTTGACACTAAAATATCCTCTTGCGGTTTTTTGTTTGATTAATTCAGTTACGAGTACAAGGTTTTAAAAATGGAAGACAGCAAACAGAAAATTCGATACATTTTCGTTTTCGTCTTGTAACAGCGAAAAAGATAGCCGGGTGGCTGAAACTGTGAAAGGTGTTTATCGTCCTATATAAGACTGTAACAACCAGTTACGTACAATTTTTGTTTCGTCGATTCCGTTCGGGTATTTTTGATGTTAGAGATGCACCTCGCATGTGGATACAGCATCGTCGAAAATGTTTATAAAATTTCAAAACTGATCGAAATTAACCGCATGTCAGCAGTCGTAACGCTCAAGACCTAAAAATCTACATGAAAGCTGTTTTAAACCTTTTTTACAAAGTGAATCCAAAAGAAGTTACATAAAGTTCACTCAAAAATAATGTATTTCTTTTTGTCCATCCTAATATTTCATATGAAGAGCGAATTTGAATAATTCATTCCGTTCACAGATAGTTATGATAATGTTCGGTCATTCCAGGTTATTCATCACCCAGAACCCCCTTCCCCAACTGTATTTTAAAGATAGTCCCATGAAAATAGGGGATAAAAACTAGCTACCCAACGTAAATTTTTCCCCATCACTTATTCCACAAAAAAAATCTCATTCGTTAAGGGAAAATAAAAAAAAAAATTCTAAGCCCAATCCCGATAGTATAACAATCAGGCTTCAGACAGCACCCATGGTTTCCTGCAGGCAGCCTAAAATGATTAATGTTCGCTTATACCGATAAAGCAACCAGGGGCCTCCTTTTTATTAGTATAACGTTGCTTATCAAAAAAAAAATTGTGAAAAACTTATATCGCACGACGGTATTTTTTCTTTAGCTTCACGTGTTTACGTATCTCATAACCAGAGTTTTGGATGAAAATTTACTGGGCCACTGCTCATCCACAATTGATAGTCGAATATACGAGAAGGTGGGGGCCTACTTGAAAGGGGCCTTTTTTATTTCATGCACATGATGTATGAGTTAAAGGGTGGACAGAGGGGTAGTCCAGTTTTATATCGGTTTCCGTGTTTGGGTATGGTTTGCCTACCTACTGGAACTGTTGGATAAATTTGTTGCCGAGACATTAAGCACGTTTGATAACTTCGCGTTTGTCTGATAAAGTGTTGCGGTTAACCAACCTCAAGAAAAGTCATTTCCTTTCCACCTGGTTTTTTTAGAGAAGCAACTAAATCACCTGTTGTTGATGTTTGCGCTTGAACTTTTCAAAACAGGACTTTTAGATCATTGGAGAAGAAAAGTGAACTTAAAACTGTGGAGAGCTAAGTAAATATTCACAATGAATGTGCTTTCGATCGTTTTCGCTCAAGGTTAAAATATATAGATCACAAAAAGAAATTAAATAAAGGAATTTCTTTAAAGTTTTAACTTGGTTTCAAGATGTAGTTAAATAACAAAAATGAGTAGCAAACAAAAATAATATTCCTGTTTTTGCCAACTTTTGATAGATTTTTTTTTTCTTTTTTATGATTAGAAATGGAATATCATAAAAATATTAAATTAACAATTTTTGAAAGATATTCTTTACTATAAAGTATTCTTTTATCTAAACAATTCAAATGATAAAGATTATTATCTTTTGAATTGTGTTTGAATTGACAATTAAATGATAAAAATTTCATTAAATTTAGCATATTTTTAAAAATTTCTAAATTTATTTTAATCAAAAAAAATTCATCGCATATTTATTGTATCTAAAATATTCTTATATTTGAAGGAGAAAATCTTCAACACTATTTATAAATTATGTATTATTTAAGTACAAAAAATATGTTTTTTAAATGGTATTATTTGAGAAATATATGATAAATGTTGGAAAAAACACAAAAAATAAATAGTATTGATTTGTAATTAAATACCAATGCTATATATCAAGAAATTGTGGTGAAGCTTGTATATTCTCTTGAATGAGTATCTCTAAGAATAATAATCTTGAATAATAATATCTTGAGTTAGTATATTTTTTTATTGTAAGCACAATTGAATATCTCAATTTTTAACTGAATCATAAAATAATTGATTTCTTAATTTTTTATTTATATAGCAATAGTTCACTTATAATATGAAAAGATGCTTTAAGCCTTCACGATAAAGTACCATTATTGATAAGTTCTCGGTAAATTGAAATATTAACATAAAAATTATGTATAGATATCATTAAATCTTAAGTATAAAACTGTCTAAATTCATGTATTAGATGTAAGAAATACGTTTAATTTTCTGTAATCTTTCTATTCCATAAACAAACCGAAAACCGCCCAACCTGTCTAGGGGTTAGCGTACCTAACTACAGATGGGTGGGACCTGGGTTCGAATCCTGGCTCGGGCATGGATGTACTTTCTCTCTCTCTCTCTCTTTCTTGTCTTTGTCCTTTCTTTGTGTGTGAATGGTTGCCTACCCTATAAACGGGTACCTATGGCATGTGTGTACTGAGGAAGTCGGACTCCACACCAAAAATGGTTCAGTTGGAAAAGTGGAGCAGCGCACCCCATATTGCCAGCCTAGCTGGCACACGACAACAAACCGAAAAAATAACACAAAATTCTGATCATGATAGACATTTTTAAGGAAAAAATTCAATTATTAAACAGATAAATACTTTTTTTATAAAACTGTTATTACATTTATTTTTTTGAACATACTTTAAAATGAATTTCAACATTTATTGTTAATTTTAAAAAATCTAAAACTCTTATACGTTGCTTCACATTCGATCTAATCATTATAAAATGAATTTTTCATAATGCATTGAGTCTATATTTTAAAGTCAAAAGACGTCGCTAACAATAGCAAGCTTTCAATTAAATTTTTCAGTTGTAAACTTTAATGTTGCATTCTATAATATTAGCTCAGGTTTAACCTTTTTTTTCTACAGCGTTTACAGCAAAAACCATTTGAATTATTTTTTGGGATACTTGTGTTGCAAGCAATTTTGAAGTAAAATATCCATTTTTTTTATGAAGTATTTATAATTGTTGTGAATGTTTTCTATTTATTAGGTAGTAAACTTATTAAAAATATAAATTGTTTTCCCATTATTCTTTGAACTTGTTTGTTGTCTTTAAGAATTAAAGGCCTTTCATTAAATCCTACAGTACTTTCAACATACTATTAAGCTAACATAAGCATCGCTCTTGTAGGTGCTAACACACACACACTGTAATCCTACAGTACTTT
>JAPDSC010019519.1:0-12385 GCA_026290005.1 Latrodectus geometricus | reverse complement strand
GATATTCAAAGTTTGAGTTTGAGCACAATCAGGATTTTGAAAACTGGATATTGGGCAAAATAACATAATATAGGTGGGGAGATAATTATGCTATATTAGGAACACAAATTGGAAATTTTGCTGAACCCATACTAGCTTGTAGGTTTTTCCCAAACATTAAAATCATGTTTCCATTTTAAATATCTTATTTACCTTTCTTTCATATTTCAGATTTTGCATGTGTAAGTACCAAAAAGGATTTGAACATACGTTTTTCTAATTTTTTAAGATATTGCTTAAAAAAAATTGGGAAAACACATGACTTTAAATAGTCGTTCAAATCTTGATCCTATAATTAACATCAAATGAATCATTATTTAAAACATAGCCCAAAAACAAAAATAAAAAACTTCATATGCAAATCAAGGTACATGATGTCAAATGTCAGGGAAAATATGTAAATGAAAATTTATGATCATGCAAATTTGTTATTTTTATTGCCTTTACTGCAAAATTCAATTTTCACCTTGTTCTGATGCATCATTTCTTTTTAGGGAAAAGGTAACTAAAAAATATTACAATTATATAATTTAACAGAATCCTTGTCTTTGTGTTTCATTCAAAGACTTGAATATTAGCAAATATTCAATATATATATAATAGAAAATGGAAAATTAAAGTACTAATTTCAAATGTGTGGAATCAAGAAATTGATCATTGATGTCAAGAAATTGTATGGAGTGAAAAAAAATGTACTGCTGAATAATAAGAATGTATGTGAATGACCAGAATCTTTTGCTATATCTAGCTGAATCCCAATTAAATTTTAATTGGATATCGTATTTATGTTCTATTATATGATAAAGGATCTTGAAGTAATACATGTGCTTGGAAATATCATATTGGAATAAAATTGAGTTGATAATATAAGCTAGAGTCAGCCTTAACTGGTATATAGAATTGCATGAAATTTAAAACAATATTCTGACAACCTAAGCACCTATGCTGAGCAAGGTATAGCTAGATACTGAGATTCAAGTAGATCAAGATCAAGTAGCTATTAAACAAATATTCTTCAATCTGAAACTGTACAGCATATGCATTGGCCAGCTTGTGCTCTTGTCCTGAAATGTTTTAGGATACATTTAGATGATATGTTGCTATGAGATCAGATTCTCTTTCTTTAGAATGGCTTCAAAGTCTTATCAATAATTTTATCACATCTACAACAATGCAGGTGAACTGCAGTTTTACCTTTTCAAAGGAGCCATGTTAAGCATCTTTTATCCTTTCTAAATAATGAGCTTTTTGTATTTTACATGTATCCAAATTATTGAATAGAGACATTTGTTATTTCTAATATTTCAGAGTTAGAACCTATGCTGCCATTATTAATAATTTAATCTAAAATACATAATAGATCCATTCCTCATACAGCTTGTCAAAGAACAGTTTGAAGCTGGAGAAAAAACTGCAGCAGTTTATTGAGTAGCTAGCATGCTCTTTTATGAAATTTAAAACAATAATCAAACCTGGTTGAGATACAATCAGATAACACACTGATTTGAAAAGCTAAGAGTAAAGTAACATAGAATAATATTGAAATTTAATATTGAAAAAAAAATTAAAATTAAAAACTTGTTTTTACTTTGGTATTTATCTCTTAACGAAATAATTAACTAGATTAAAAATATTTCCTGATAATATATTTTTTTCGTCTCTATAAGTATCAATTCATAAAATACAGAATGTTGCGAATATTTTTCTAAAACAGTCTAACTGATATATAGCAAGTCTTAATTTTAGGACTCAAGCCTGTTGTTATAAAATTATAAAATTTAATTTTTCAATTGAATTGGAATTACTTTCACTTACTTTATATAATTTAAAAATCCAAAGATCAGAAGCAATAATATTTGGTTAGTAACTCCCACTATTTAAATACATTGGACATTTTTTTTTTTTTTTTTTGAAGTAATTGATAGATATCAAAAGAATCTGAAAACATTTTTGCCATTTTATGAACTTTTAACTTCTATTAGAATTTTCAGTATAGATCCTCTATACACAGTTTTAAATTAATGAAAATTAATTAAATCATTCTTAGATGATCAACCCCTCAAGAGGTTTACTTTATTCAAGTAAACATGAATGTCACAATCCTGAGGTACCCAAGTGATCTGTCCTCTTCTTTCTTTTCTCCCTCATTGTGGTTGCCTTGAAAAAGGTTCAGGGAGCCTGTTATCCCAGTACAAACTTAAATTTTATGTATTCAGTGCTTTTGAGTTTTTAGTTTAGTACTATTCTAAATCATTTTTCTTATCTTTTTATAATCACCATATTTATCATTCATTTAAAATACTTGTGGATTATTTTCTTTAAATTTATTTTTTCCTGCTATGCCTTACTGGTGTACTACTATATATATATTTTTTATTACTAACTAATACACTTAGAATTTTATTTTGCCAATCTGGCATATCTATATTCAAAATCGAATTATTAACTTATTGTATGCATATGCCAGCTCGTCAGAGGGGGCTTATCTCAGGTGTTTAAAAGCACCAACTCAAACTCTGGTATCTGATAGTTTTGGTTAAAACTTTTAATGTCCTTGGCATTATAGTTTACATATTTTTGTTAGTTGTGACAATGAATTATTTAATTGGAATATCTTTATTTTATCTATTCTAAATATTTTAAACTTAATTTATGTTATGTAATTATCTTATGTTTAGTATTAATAAATTAAACTTTTTAATATTTTTTAATTTTATATTTCTATATAAGCCTAATTATTGGCATATTATCAGTTTCTTATTTATTAAAAGTTCTATTAATAGAACCAAATACTTTATAGGTATTTAAACCAATAGCTACCATTTCTTTAACTGCATTAAAAGTTAATATTTATAACTCTGCTTATCATTGTAATTATTTTGGTAATTAGCCTAATGGTGGGTATTGGTAATATGACATCTACCCACAGATACTTAAACCATGGTAGAGACTGACTGAGCCCTCATATTTGAAAAAGGTTGAAGGCTCCCCTTGAGTAGCTATCGCCGCCCTTTTTCTATTAGCTTTTCTTGGGGTCTCATGTAAATCATTCACGTATTTGCCATGCACAGAGACTTGTGTCCCTAGAAAGGAGAGTTATGGTAGTTGAGGCTCCCAGAGACCAACTTATTACTTTGGCTTCTGCTTCAGGTAAACAAGAGGTGTATTGTGGTCCTCAGCTCATCAATCGGCTTAAATGGACTAAGCGATCGTTTATCTGCTGAGTGACTTGATAAGGGTGGAGGCCATTTCAGAGATGTTTCGAAAGCATATAGGAACTGGCTAGCACTTGTGCAGTTATACTATATCTAATTGTTGGTCTCCATAATGGGTAGTGTAATTAGGCCATGAATTAATCTAATTTTTTTATGGAATGCACTTCTAATTCTTTACTCCCTATGGAGCAACAAATGATATGTGAGCAGAAATATTTTGTCATTAAAAGAACGGAAGGCAGTTTTGATAGTGATTCTCCTTCCTTAATTAATAAGAGTCTTATTGCTACACTTGGAAATGTCAAAAAATATTCACAAAATGATACCTAGTGATCTCTTGATCGAATTTTTATCAATTAAATAGGCTGAAACCATTATAAAACTGAAATATCTTGGTAATATTGATGTTATAGTATCTGCCTATACTAGGTTAAATTCTATGCGGGAAGATTTCATCTGATGATTTGTTCAATGTTTCAGAGGATGAAATTCTTAGTAATCTTGTTGACCAAAAGTATGCATGTATAATGCATTACATTGTGTAGAGAGGGCACAATTATGAAAATTAAACATCTCACACTCGCTTTGCAACTCCTACACTATCTGTCTATTAGAGCTGGTTACCTAAATTGTGGTGTTTGACCTTATATTCCAAACTCTTTGTATTGCTTTAGAAGTCAATGCTTTGGACATGTAAAAACTATTTGTAGGGAATCCTTAACTTGTGCTTGATGCCCTTCTGTTGGGATATGACAGCTGTACATGCCAATTACAAAAAAAAAAAAAAAAATAAAAATAAAAAATAAAATAAAAAAAATAAAATGTGTCAATTGCAGTGGTGAACATTCCTCTTACTCCTGGTTGTGCCCAACATTGATATTAAAAAAGGAAATTACCATTGTAAAAATACAATAAATTTACCCAAAGCAAGCTGTGCAGTATCTTCCTGTACCTCTCAACAAGGTATTAGATATTCACAAGCTGTCAAAAAAGTTATGAAATCCTGTAGTACTTAAACAGATTGCTTAAGTCTTCCGATTTCAAAATTATCCTCAAATATTTTTAATACTAATGTCTCACCTATTCTAAAATGTATTTATCCAAAGACTTTTGCAAAATCAAAATGCTGAAGATCCAAACAAATGAAGCATGCAAGAGAAGGGCCTCATAAATCACCTTTTATAAGTAAAAGAACTCTAGCTTCTTCTAAAAAGGTACAGTGAAAATAGATCCTTCAGATGATGAAACACTCCATAGTGAAGATTTGTCTCCCAGATGGCTTGATCCAAAGCTGGAATATTTAGTTTTACCTAATGGTTATCTACATTTCTTTTAACTGTCGAGGTCTTCGCACTCACATAGAAGATATCAAAACCATTATTAATATGTATAATTCAGTGTTTTGCTATTCAAGAAACTTTCTTGAAGCTCAGTTTTGTTTTAAATTGTGTGGTTATAAATGTAAGAAAAGATATTACTCCTTATACAGTATCTGGAAACGTATGTTCTCTTGTATCTTCTAACTTCCTTAGTTCTATCCAGCCCTTTAACACATTATTACAGGTTGTTGCAGTACGCATGCATGCAACATCTCTCATTACTATTTGTAGACTTTACTTGTCTCCCCACACTGTTGTTAATGAAAGTGATTTGAACAATCTATTGGATCAGCTACCTACCCACTTTATACTGCTTGGTGACTTTAATGGGCATAACAGCTTAAGGGGTCGTGATAATACAATTTTTCATGGTCTCCCAATTGAGCATTCTTTTTTAATAATAGTATTTGCGCCTGAAATTTCACAGAAATAACTTATTTTCGCCATCCATTCAGAATTTTCCATTGATTAGATTTGGCTATTTGTTCATCAGCATTTTTACCTTTATTAAATATTATTTTTATTACTGGTTTATGTCAAGATTTCTCTATCCCAATATTACAAAGAGGAACTGTCACATACTCTTTTCCATATAATATTGTCAATATTTTTCAAAAAAACTTTTGCTAGGGTATTCCAGCCTCTTATAATTATAAATTTCTCAGGACCGAAGAACAAGATGAAAAGAAACCTATAAAGTTTCATGATAAAGTCATACACCCATATAATTGCAATTTCTCGATGCTAGAATTGCAGAAATCACTGTCTTAAACTGCCTTAAAATACTAGTCCAGGACCAGATGATGTCTCATATTAGATGTAAAACATTCTTCTATTTAACAGAATATAGAATGAAAATGTTTGCCCCAGTCTTTGGAGCAAAGCAATAGTTATTTCGATATTGAAACCGGGGAAAGATCCAATTAATGTCACAAGTTGCCTTGCTAAAACTTTTGAGCATATGGTAAACGCCTGTTTTATTTATGTATTTGAAGACAATCAGTATATATTTATGTACTGATTGTCTTTGATTCAGTACACTTTATCAGAGTAGATTCTGAAAAGTTAGATCCTCTCTTAATAATATTGCATACCTAGAAACACAAATTAGGAATGCCTTTGTGTAGAGGCATCATTTGTAGTCTATCTTTTTTATATAGAAAAAGCATATGATAGGAATGGCATTATTGAATTCTTCGCACTTTACTTAATTTTAACTTCATTTGAAATTTACCAATTTTTATTTAGAATTTTTAAATTCTTGTGTTTTTAATGTAATACAACAGATCCTATATTATCTATATAGGATCTGTTGTATCCAATCTGAAGAGATTCATCAGGGAAGTGTCTTAAGTGTTACAATTTTTAATATTTGTATCAGCAACATTATTCATGTATTGCAACTATCAATTCATGTAACATTCTATGTTGATGATCTCCAAATCTCTTTCCAAGGTTGTTGTATGGTTACAGATTTACTAAAATTTCCACCTGGAACACCCTTATTATTAATATCAATCCGTTTGCTGGATATAGTAAATCAGCCACATCTCTTATTTTGCAACAGATGTTCTCATACATTCATTATCAAATGTGCTCCTATATTCTTGTTTACACTGGTGGCTCAAAATAAAGTGGTCATGTTGATTGTGGTATTGTTATTAAAAATACATTTTACAAATATAAACTTCATACATCATGTTCTGTTTACATGGTCGAAGCTGTTGCAATTTTACATGCTCTAGAATTAATACAATCTAATTCTCATGAAAAATACTCTATCTATACAGATAGCATGAGTTTCATCATGCAGTTAGACCATTTTAATGACAAATGTCATCCAGTTATTGAGGAAATATTAGATATTTTAAATATATTGAAGAGTAAAAGATTTGATATTGTGTTATGTTGGATTCCTATTCATATTGGCATTGCTGGGAATGAGCTTGCAGCTAATGCTGCTAAAAATGCCAATGACGTTTTATGTAAAGCATTAACATTTTTGGACATTAAACAAGCTGTCAAAAACTTTATTTCCTCCCACTGGCGGAAAACATGGGATTTGCTGACAAATTATGTAATGTATCTCCTCACATTTTTCCATTCCTATGTGAAGAGTTGATGTAAAATCTACACGCTGTCACATTGGACATACTCAATTTACACTTAAGCATTTATTCTTGTCTCAGAGTGCTCTGATTTGTGACACATGTAATGTACCATATACAATACATCACATTTTAATTATTTGTCCTAACTTCAATGATTTATACTTAGTATTTTTTTAACAGCACAGATTTAATTTTATAAGGTTTAATTAGGTTTAAACCAGATAGAAATTTGTTTTCATTTTTATGTACAATAGTGAAATTTTAAATTCTATTTAAACTTTTATTCATTTTAATATTTTACATAAATCTTTATTGAATTTTTAATTCCTTCCATCTTATACATTTGATTAGCCTTTTATTACTGAGTTTCTAGTTTTAAACATTGTACAATGCAGAAAAGTCCAATATTGGCAATAGGTATATTGAACATTTCTGCACTATACTTACACAAAAACAAACAAAAAATCTAAGATGATCTTTTAACATTAAATATCTGGAAAATATTTGCAGGAGCTATAGCAGCAAAAATAATAAGAAAATGGTAACATTTAATAAGTTTAAATTGTTCAAGAAATATATGCAAAATTATTTTCAAGATATTTTGAAATTTGATGTTATCTTTAGAGAAAAAATCATACTTGATTTAATGAAAACATTGTGGAACTCTAAAAATATTTTGCTTCAAATTTTATTTATTTTATGAATCTGAATGCTTATTTAATAAGTTTTGTATTTTTATATACTATATAATCATATAATATTAATATATTATGCAATATTAAAATAATTTTTAATTTATAATTTTTCTTTCAATCAAAATTAAAGTAATTAAAAAAATTAATTATTCAAGTCAACCATTTTTATTCTTGCCCTCACTTTCATTAAAAATCCAATTTAAACTGTAGATCACTGGTGAGTTGACTTTCATATTCACAAAATGACCATACAGTAATAAATTAAATAAACAAATTTAAAGAGTATGATAATTTGATTGACAAGAAAAGTATTCGACAATATTTAAGTATTTAATTATATTTTTAAATTTCACTTAATGTAAACTATTTACTGAGTAGAAAATTTTTTTTGTTTCTCTTTAATATTTGCCTAATTATTTCTTAAATGTTTATAACAATGTCTTTCTTGAAAAATATTAAATTTTAATGGTGATGCTTAAATTTATTGATCAAGAATTTGATCTCTGGGTGATATGGAATATGTTAAATTTTAATAGAAAATTTGACATCTACTTAGCCATTTGATTGAATCTTAAGTTTTTCAATATTCAAATTTGCATCTTATGATTATTATTATAACATTTATGAGTTGCATTAGCTCAAAGTTTTGTGCATTTACTCAGTATTTCATTTTTATTCACCCAGTTTGTAATCTGAAAATTCTTCTAAAACAAATATTTACTGTCTCTATTATTCTACTGAAAATTAAAATAATTTATAACAAACTGTTATTAAAATGACAGTTTGTTATAAAATATAAGAATTGTCATTTGCATGAAATAAATTCAATTACTTGTCATTTTTTATAAACAATTCATAATCAAGCAAAATATTACTTATCATATCAAGAATAAGAAAATTTTTATTCAAAATTTAATTTTTGAAATTGATATTTAAATATGATTTTCATAAAGCTTTACTTTACGGGTGATGTACTTATGTAATATGTACTAAATAGATATTTTTATAGTTTTTTACTCCTTGCATCTTTTACATGAGTGGCATTATTACATCTTTAGAGCTAACTTATATCCTTTAAAAAAATCAGATGTAAATTTTTAGATTCAATATTTCTTTTCTTTTTTTAGAAAACAAATGTAAAAAAATTTCTAAATTTCCTTCAGTCATTTTCATAACATAATAATAGAAATTTAAACTTCATGATTTAAAACTAATTCAATTCAATCTTTTGTTGAAAATGAGAATTTGGCCAATTTGATATTTATAGCACTAAAATTGTCCGTTGAATAGTTAGTTTTGTATTCTTCAGTTTTATAGGTCATGAATTCATTTTCCACCTTGAGATCAATTCAGAATGCTTTTTGAATTACAAGCTCCAGTGGAATGAATCTTCATATGCATATATTTAGATTCATAAGCAAACTTACCTATTCCTCAATTAACCTTGTATTTAGTTATAATGATAAATTGACATTGAAGCCTTCGTATGAAATTTATAATTCCGCTACTACTTTCAAAATAAAAAATTGCCAAAAATTCACTTGTAGTTGTCTTTGAAAACATGTACTTTGTTCTGATATTTTTCATCATTATGTAGATTTTGAACTTCCATTTGATTTACAAAGAGTGTATTTTAAAAAACAGTTTTCTGTATTCCTTTTTTTTATCATTGCTATGAAAAATAAATAATGTTGAAAATGGCTAAAAGAAAAATTGTAAATGACTGTTTTTGCAGTAGTTGGTATCAAAACTCAAAAAATGTTTCTTTTTTCCCAATAAAATCAAATACAATAGAAATATAAAAACATCATTTGCTACTTGATTTTTTCTAGTAAAAGTAGTTAATACCAATGAAATACATTTTAATAATACCAATGAAATCATAAAGCTTAATACAACCTTATATGATGTATCTATACTGTGAATATTGTTAAAAATTCTTGAAAATTTTAATGAAGTACATGTATAAAAGCTTGTATTTAAAATGATTAAAAAATTTACTTTCTTCTTTAGTTGCATCCATGAATCCTGAATGGGATAATCATAAAATTGCTGAAATTCTTACTGAGAAATGGAACCATTTATCCATGGAAGAAAAAGCTGTTTATAAAAATATGATTGATAAAGGTTATCCAAAGTAAATATAATTTTATTCCTTAAATAAATATTAAAATTATCTTTTATGTTCTATTAATGATTTTTGATTTCTTAACAAATTTTATATTTGTTAATATTTTTTATGGACCAGCATAACTAATGTCTAATCAAATATTTTATTAAATCATTAAGTAGCAGTGATTTAATTCGAAATGACACTTTAGGCCCTGAAATGTTGAGAAAGTATTATAATATGCTCCGATTATTCTGTAAGTACCGTTTTATATCTTGCAACATATCAGTAAGGAAACATTGCTTTCACCTTCAACAAACATTCGTATAATTCAAGTCCTAGTGATAATATGCGCTCTCCTCATTTGTGATAAGTCCAGAATTCAACATATGCTTGCTAAAATGCTTTCAGAGAAATGCCTTAAAATCTTGTTACAAGTGATTAACAGAAAAACAGCAGTAATCAACTTAAATTCCTCTTTCACTAAAATGTAAGGAAAGTGCAATTAATGTTCTATGCAAGTAAGTATAGAATGGATTACCTTTTCTGTAATCATAAAAAACCAGTTTGACGTGATTCAATCTAATGTTATATACAAATCAAAATTTCCTCAGGATTTTACATTGAAGATTATTGAGATGGTGACTGAATAAAATATCAGATCAACAACTCTGTTGTGAACTGAGTAGCATTTCCCTGCAATAGGTTATCTGCAAGAAAACCATCCTCTGTGCTGTGAAAAAACTCAGTGATGAATTTTATGTATGGGCGATTAGTACATGCAAAAGAGATTATACAACTTTACTAATTATGCTGGTCTGAAAAAGAAACTTTCTTTCACAAGTATTAAATAAAAAGATTCTTATTAAGTTTTCCTCTCTGAGTTTAAGTATGTACTTAGATTTTTTCCATCAAGTAGGGTTTTTTGTGACATTTTTAAAGTTTTAAAAGAATTGATGCATCGGCAACACTTAGCAATAAGTATTCAGTTATTACTGGCACTTATCTAAAAAGTTACATATTTTCTGCAATATTTTGCATTAGGGTAATCTCTCTTCATAATCCAGCAGTAGTCAAACAGCATAAAGGCACTCCACTTGCTTTGGTATTTCTTATCCTTGATAGCAATCTGCTGATGAAAATGCTTCTCCTTCTCCAGAAAAATTTTATGCCAAGTGGTCTGATATTCATGCAAAAACAGTTCTGGGAATGTAAATGTGGTACTATAATGTGGAACATTTTTTTCAATAAAATCCTCAAGTATGTCTAGCTATCACACATTTCCATCTATTCTTTGCAAATGACATGCTGTTGCTAATAGAAAGACACTTTAGAGAATCCTTTCTTCAGGGTTATTACCAAAATCCAGCAATCTTCCATAGCTTATTAATGTAGCAAATTATTGTCCCGTGCTTCAGGTTTTGTGACAGTTGAGAGTCAATAAAACAATCTTTTAAAAATCACAAGACTTTTATTTGTAGTAAATTCAACAGGTTACAGAAAATTCCAAAAGTAAAAATTGCAATTACACAGCTTCAAATTAGCTTATACAGCAGGAAAAACAGCTTTCAATCACAGAAGTCTCAAATACCTCAGACAGTCAAGAGCTTCTATGCTCTAGACTAACATTCAAGACTAATCATCTTCACTAACTCACTCTAGGTCAGACAATAGTATTTATACCTGACTTGGTGGGAAATCTATAAGTTTTGCCAAGTTTCAGGAAAGGTTCTAAGTTATCTCGCTTAGGATTGGTCCTATAGCTTCAGGGATGGCTTTTCCAAAAGTATCTATTTCTCACTAGTATCTCTTGCTAAATGGGCCCCAAATCTTTGGAAATGACATTCTTAATGTAGAATACACCTGAAATGCATAATTTTTGCAAAAAATTAATTATTTTCGAACTGTCTGAGATATTTAAAGACAAATACAAATAAATTTGTAACATTATTCACATAAAAAAATAACTCTTACCATCTCAACTAAGTTCCAAGTTATTAGGCAAAAGAAAAACTTTCAAATGTTACTGTAAAATAATTTCTTATAGCAATAGTTTTTTATTGTAAAAATGTATGAATTTATGTATCCTTATTAACTAGAAACTATCATTTTCATTCATATATGGGTTCATATTCTTCATTAGAAATAAATTGCAGGTGAAGTTTAAATTATTTAATAATGATTTTGAAATAATAAGAAAAGACTATTTACAAATGAATATCTAAGAAATATCATCTTAGAAAGTTATAATTAAAAGTTAATGATCATCATTTGAAAATCAGTTTGTACGTCTTCACGTCTTCATCTCAGGTCTCTCAAGGTCGTTCTACATGTACCGGCGGCAAACTTGATGCGTATGGCCCTCTGGTGACACTTTCGATCCCACACATATGATATTCCACTGAAATCAAAATGGATTTTCATTGTTCACAGACTCCAAGCCATGTTAAGATGAGCTTGGAACTCAAAGGAAAGCTACTAAAGCCATCTACCTGGTTATAATAAAGAAGATAATAATGTAGTTTTCATATCCATGAGCCTTCCTTATGATTAGTAGGAAATCCATATGACTCAACATCCTTCAAAAGTATTTCTGTACTTCTTATTTCACTTGATGTTATAAGACTGCATCTTCTAGTGATAGCACTTACCATAATAGTTGGTTTATCTCCACTTCATCTTGTTACAGACTATATCATTAAAAGAAAAATACTGCAATTAATAGAATCTACTTAATTACCAAAACTTCCCAATTAATAGTGATCGATAAAAATTTATATTATAAACTGTTGATTAAAAAGACACATTAAAAGTTTTTTTACTATTCTTTTATGCA
>JAPDSC010019518.1:30837-54164 GCA_026290005.1 Latrodectus geometricus | reverse complement strand
ATAAGTTTAATGAAGAGCATAATAAATTAAAATGATGAAGATTAGATTAAGAAACATATTAATCCTTCTATTATAAGTCACATTTACAATCAGAAAATATGTATATTTATTTAAAGGATTAAGATAATATTTTAAATAATTTTATATATTTTCTAGTTTACTAAATTAACTTATATATAGGCAGGTACATGAAATTTTAACATAGTATTACAATATATAAGTAATATCATTAAATGTAATAATTTTTGTCGTTACAATAGAAATGAATGTTATTTACAGTAGAAGAAAAACTCTTTAATGTAAGAGTGCTAAGAAATAATGATTTCTGAAACAAATTGTCCACATATATTAATATATAAAGTGCACTGTTAGATTTAATTCTAAAAATTATTTTGTTGAAATATGTACAAATGTATCTTATTATAATCTTCTTTTAAACATTATGTTAAAAAATAGCAAAAAAACTATATGCAGGTATAATTTAAGTGTAAATGAGATATTTCAACGTATTTATTCAAGTTATCTCACGTGTTTATTGTAGGTTTATGAATATTAATTCAATGACCATTTAATTGAAATAGATGGCTAAAGAAATTTTAAACGTCTCAAAAATAAAATGACAATTTAGCTAGCTTAAAAAGCACTTTATTTCTTTGTCGAGAGAAAAAAATTCTTTATCATGCAGGGATTTATTTAATGCAGCAGCGTAAGTAATTTATACTTGTCCTTTGCAGGATTTCACTTTGAGTGGCGGAATTAATTCTAGTTTATGAATTACTTTCATCAATTACGAGGAAAAAAAGTTGGCATATAACGTGGCAGTGATGGAATTTTTTCTTTATTAAGTCTTGAAATGATGGTCTTATGTTGTTTGATTTTTGTAGACTCAACATGTTCTTAGAAAATTACTCCTTTTGTAACACAAATTGCAATAATTATTTTTAAATGAATAAACAAATGTTTTTGGTAATTTTTATGAGTAAGCTTATTATTTTTATCATATTTCATTTATTAATATAATAAGTACTTCATTGGTTGGTTGGTTGGGTTTATGGCGCAAGGTCCAAAAAGGACAAGCTATGCCAAAGTACTTCATTGAAATTACAGGCTAATAGTTCAACATATTTCTATAACAGTATATTATTTTAAAACAATTTTTGTTAAATTTAAAATATTGTTTAAAACATTAGTAAATAATTCATTTATTATTATTTTTATATATAACCACGATGTTTTATTTGGGAAATATAATGTAATTATTCATATCTCAGGATGAATCATTGTTTTACTTAATAATTATAAAATATTTTACAAACATATATTAATATTTTTAAGTTAATGATATTTTTTTAAATAATTATGTACAGTTTACTAAATTATGTAAAATATTTCTTTTTAACTTTCAGTACTGAATACGAAATTTCTATCATCGAGTTCAAATTTGGTAATTATCTGGATCTATTTAGGTAATTGCTTTTTCTACTCTGCGAAACATAACAAATGATTAATTATAAGCGACAAACGTTGATATAGTTATTAATGATATGTGAAAAAGTGTTACTTGTAGAACAAAAAAGATTTAATAAATCATCAAGAAATATTTAGGAGTATTTTATAATAATACACAGATTGATGTTGCTTTTTTAAGGGATATATCCCATGATTAAATTATCTTAGTCTTTAATAATATAGCATGAAATAAATAATGAACAAGCTGATCTCTTATTTTCCATAAAAATGCATAAATGCTTAAGGAATTTAAAGAATGTATTTAATCAACTTTTAACTGAGTTTTTACTCTTTAACCAATTCTGTTCTGCGTTTATAAATTTTAGAGTTACTTTCTCAATTTAATTCAGAAGTTAATAAATTTTTCTATTTTTATGTACTGAAGAAATGCTATAAATAATATTGTGACTTATATTTATTTTATTTAAGCCATTTTACAATTTCTGTCTATAAAGAAACTTTACCTACTGTAACTTTCTTCACGAATTGTATTACAATAAGTCATTTACGAAAGTGACTGTATAATGAAAAAATAAATAAAATACTACTAATATTTTAATAGAGAAATTGTATATCCAAACAGATAAAATAAAATATATTATTAATGCAATCTCTATTACTTTACTCGAATAATAACTTATAAGATATAAATATTAATTGTGAAAAAGAGAAAAAAAACAGGCAAGTAACTAAATGTAAAAATTTAAAACAGATAAAGTAGTTTTAATAATTTTATGTTTCAACATATTTTTAACACTTTATTAGCATTACATGAATGGAACAATCTGCTATATTTTTTATCAAAAACATTTTTGATAAATATTATTATCATGAGAATATTATGCATTGAATGTCAACAAAGTCTTTAGTTCCTATAAAATCCAAATTGGACACTGATGATAGAAATTGAAACGCATACCCTAAATTAGCTATGAATCAATATAAAAGTGTGGAAAAATACTTACCAGAAGAATTTCTTCAATACGTCTTATTATCTTCATATATCATTGTATAAGTTTAATAAGTAATGTGGAAAGAACTATTAATATACAACGTATTGTTCAAATAAATTTATAGTCATATTTAATCTAAACATGTACAGTTTTATCTCATGCGCTGACTACAATTACCTTTACCATATTAACTGATCCTTTTCATATTTCTGGCATTCTAAAACAAAATGTGATTGATTTCCTTATTTTATACAAAATGCAAACTTTGATATTTTAATTTAGTTGTTAGTGACTACCAGTTCAACTTCATATTGCAGCTCAACTTTATTACACATTTTTCAAATGTCAAAAATTAATAAATGAAGACGAATTTAAATGTTCTTTAACATGTCATGGGATTTCCTCTGAATTTATGATAAAATTCTTCTATCCATTTTTATACCAAAAAGTGTAAAAAAAAATCACATTTTCAGGAAACCATTAAAATAATCGATTTAGATTTTTATCGAATTCTATTAATAAAAAAGTATAATTAATTCTTCTTATATATTAGTTTCAATAAATTTTTAGTACTATTCTATCAATTTATTTTTTGTAATAATAGGGAATTTTCCATGGAATTATAAACTGTTTCAACATGGTTTCTGAAGTTTTATATTTTTCTAATAATTATAGTGTTTTTATTTATTCTCTATTAATTTATCAAATTTTTCTTTTTAGGAAATTAGTTTTCATTAATGGAAGATTTGTCATTAAGAAATTATTTTTCCTTACTTATTTTTCTTTAATAAAAATTTATATCAAATTTCATGAAAATTAATGAATAAGTATTTTAAATATTGTTCATTTACCTTACATAAATTTCTAAGAAATTCATTTACATTAAAAATTTGCTTGCAAGTTTATTTATTTGTTATTGCGAAAAACTATTAATTAAAAAATAATCACAGAATAGAAAAAATAATAAAAAGTCCTCTTACAAAAAAATAGTTAGAATATGAAGCATTTCAAATATCTCTTTCAGTTGTATTAATTTTCGTGATCTTTGTATTACATTCAATCTACAATGTTATAAACCGATTATGTCTAATAATTGCCATGTTTTGTTTCTGACCTTTTTATTTAAAGATCTTATCATCATCACTCTAGAGAAAAATGAAAAAGTAAATCGCGGAAAAACATACAAAGAAATTCGGATCGAAATTGTATCGATCCGAGGGTGTTTCCTAAGGCACAAAAAATGCCCTTCATGACAAGGGATAACATCCGGGGCACCGGACAAGTGCCTGGGAAAGAGAAAGTCTGGAAGAAAAGAACTCGATGAAATACATAACGGAAAAGAAGAAAAACATATGAATGATTCTTCCTTTTCGTTGGCATATCTTTTTTCTCCCAATCTCTCTTATCTTTTTCTTTCTCATTCTAGATTTTTTAGTAAACGGATGCAAGCTCAATTTCCAAAATCTGCTTTAGGGAAAGAGCGGATGGTTTGATATATTGGGCCTGGATTAAAAAGATCAACTTAAAAAAAAAGTTAGTTTCTTAAAAAATCCATCAAGAGATAAATTTCTGTAACATGTATCGGAAATTTTTTTAAAAATTCTTAAGTTAGAAATAAAACAAATACACTAATTTTTTTTTTAAATGTGTAAAAATATTCCATGTGCTGTACTTAGATCAAGTAGAAACTACTTTCACCTTATAAGTATTGCTTCATACATGAAATCATTTACTCTTATCAGTATTTTTTCTTATCAAATTTAACAATAAAATTTATTTCATACTATTTGGTACAGAGAAATTTCTATATATACTAATACTTTCATGTTACATTTTTAACTGTAAATTCTGTTGAGTTTTTTCGATATTTTTGCAAACGAAATTCTTTAGTTATGGAATCAATCAGGGGTTTAAATTTTTTCTAGAATTAATGATCTTAACCTTTCTGCAGAACACTTCAAAAGAAAACTGCTGTTCATTCACAATAGTTCATCCAAATTTTAAATTATCGCTAAAATTTTCTTTCCTACAGCCATATTTTCTTTTTATGTTCTTTATAGATATAAGAAATAAACTATGCATAGTTTATTCCTTAAAAAATAAGGCAATTATATATTTATGAAACAATGTGATGATTATGCATCGTTGCCAGCTCTATTAATATTGCTCCTTCATAAGAACTATAAATGTTACTCTATACTATGTGATGTCTTAATTCCACTCTATAATATGTTATTGTTGATTCCAGCTACTCACAACTGTAATAAGACAGAGAAAAAAAATTGTGCAAATTTAGATTTATTGCAGCCGAATGATGAACGTTCAAGAAAGTCACCAAGTCATAGATTCGATTTCCATTTCAGCGTGAATGTTTTAATTACACGGAATCCAGTTTAAATTGTAGCTCCCGGTATATTTAATACTCGTAAGAAGAAAGTGCATGTTTGAGTAAGTAGAAAGTGAATCTATGCAAATTCAAATAAATATTTTCTTTACATATTTAAATTTAGATGCAATTTTTAAACGATTTTTTTTTAACTTTGGCATCAATATGGGAAACATATGTATAATATTGTATTATTTATATGTCTATATAAGTTGAGATACGTTTTTCGTAGTGCCATAGTGAATATATTATAGTAATCAGTTTGTTAGATAAAGAAAACTGTCATTTAATTTAACTACATTTACGTATTTTGTAAAGTAAGATAATCGTTTTAGAAACAGCTAGGTGCAAGTAAAATTAAATTTTAATTTATTCATTTGATTTATATTGAGAATATACGATTTAAATATTTAAAATGAATTGCTAGTGAAAATCAAAAACATATTAAAAAAGTTATTTTTTAATATTCTTAACACAGTATGTTAAGTTTGTAAAATAGTGAGCTAATTATCAGAAGTTTTTCACTTTGTTATTACAATGATAATTTCTACATACATATATGAAAATTACAAACAACAAATGCAAAATAGTACAATTATTCGTCCGTTACTTTAACTAAGTATAACTAATTTACTTAATTACAGATTTTATATTATTGAACTGTGACCAATCCCTGCTATGTGTTACCTTTGCCTTGTGATAATTCTCTATGCATCTTCTACTTTTAGTACACCACGATAGTCGTGAGTGGCTGGCCATTACTCTGGCTCTGTCATTTGAAATTATCTCTATTCTTGGGAAACTATAATATGAGTTATCCCTTTATCAGCAGCCGTATTAGAAATGCTTCACGTTATGTTCCAAAATCCCAATATTTTGAATTTTAGATGATGTCAATGAGATATCGTCTACATATGACTGTCATCAAGAAATAACATAGTAATTCAATGTTATTTAAATTTGAGTTCACCATCCGATAGCTTTCTTTGGATTGATTGAACACTCTCATCTTTAGATTACTTTACAGTCACCCGACATCGCTGCCTTTACGTCCTGCTGCATGTATACGGCTGTTAAATCATACATGGCTCAATTAAAGTTATAATTTTAATCATTTTCCTTTTAACTGTTCTTTTCATGATATGCTATTTTTTAGCTTGGTCTTATATTTCAAAATCAGATAATCAAGCAATATTTAATTTAGATTTTTGTCATTCTGTACTTTCTAATTTACTGACCAAATAATAATATATTTATTTATTTTATTATATATATTGTACTATAATATTACATTTATTTATTTTGCTATATATATAATATTTATTTAGTTTACTCCATATTGATATAATACAAATACATTTTAAAACTTAGCATGTAATTTATCATAAATTGAATTAGATTATACATTCGCATTTAAATATACTGTGAAATCGGTGTCCCAAAAACCAATATAATATTATTTTAGCTTTTCCAAATTCTTGATTCGAAAGAAAAAAGCCATTAAAATACAAAAAAAACGGTTACCATTTGGATATAAAACCCAATATTTTTGTTTTTGGTATCTTTTTTAATAATGGAAAACGACAGGTATTCTACATCTTTGATCAAAATATGTAATTTAAAAAAAATTTATTTTATTGATGAATCTCAAATAAGCTGATTGGTTTTTTTGTAGCAATTTCTTGTATGATTATAGTTCCTTATTTACTTTTAGTGTATCATATGTACTGGCTTTGCTCATTGTTATGTTTACCCTCAACCAAATTTTTTTAATTGCATTTTACGACAAGATATTTATGGTATTAAGTGAAAGCTGAATAATTTTAACTAAGTATGTGAGTTCTTCTTCCTATTACATATTCCGAAACATAAAGAAATATTTAAATGCAAAGAAGTTAATTTATAAGTATCTCAACTTATGTTAAATTAATTTATTTGGAAAAACATTTTTCCTAATTAAAATGAAGATTTTACTACAAGCCTAACATTTTCAATTGTCTTATTAAAATACAAATATTTTTAACTGTCACGTTATAATGGCAATTCTTAAGTTTGGTAAATTAGAATTTTTCCATTTATATTCATTCTTAACTCTGCCATATATATTCGCTATTTTCGTTAATAAGACAATTTTTATATTTAGATTCGTAGTTACTGGAAATGTGACATTTATATTATAATATATATAGTTCGCTAATTAAAATAACTTTATTTTATGTAAGGAATTGCGTAAATTCATTTATTTATATTTTAAATTTGAGTTATAGATTCTGAAAAATACTAATAAATAATCTCAAGAACATTTTTATAGGCCTAAAAATATGCTTTTAACAAAAGCATTACTGTAACAATGGAAAATATTTGCATGAAAAGTCTTATAAGGATGTTTAAAAGCTGTTTTTTACTCTTTTGAGTGCGGCGAAGCGCTATCACGCTCACTTGTTATGCGCCAAAAATGAGGAGAAGCGCAATAGCACTTCTCTTGATTTGTTAGTTAAATTACTACACATTTCATTCCGTACTTTTAGCATATATATAAGAAAACTCTTCAGCTCTTAAATGGTTAAGTAATTTAATTTTTTTAATTCAAATATAAGTATTGTAAAAAAATGATATAAATAATTCAGTACATTAGTGTATAATAACAGACATTATATAGACATAGATTATAATTCATAATAATTTAAAAAATGATTTAAATTTTTTGCTTTTAATTAAATAAATGATTCCGAACTGTAATGCTATAACTGCTATGCTGTTAATATGAAAACTTTGAAGTGAATACAAACTTCGTCTCACAGACTCTCAAATTAATGAGAAACTTAAACTGTTGTCGTGTAATAATCATAACTGTGAACATGTTTACTAAAATAATAAATATTATGATAATTATGTATTAAATTGTAATTAATTGTGACATCTAAGAAACTTCTACATCAATGTATGATTTTAATATTAATAACATGCACGTAAATGTTCTTTTGATTTAAATGCATTGATGACTTAGTGCAAGCTTAAAGTTAAATGTATTTTCAACTAAAAAAAATTATTTAACCTTGAAATTTCAGTTATTGATAATTTCCCAAAGAAAATAATGTTTGGAATTTATATAACAATTAATCTATGTTCATATAAATAAATAATGTTTCTTATTTGAAGAAAATATTGTTTTTGATTTTTATGTGAGTTTATCCACGTTTTTTCCCCAGGTCTTATAAACAACAATGGAAATTAAAAAATGTTTCATACCATCTAAAATATAATTATTAGATGTCGAACTTAAGAACTAGTAAAAACATTTTACTTATACTCTCAATTTATTTTCATAATTAAGAAACTAAATGAACATGTACTTAATTTTTTTTAAAAATTGCATAATTAGCAGACATACAAATTTAAGTAAATGTTTTACTTAACGTATAAAATACATTTTTATGAGTTACTTAAGCAAATTTTCTATTCGGAAAAAGCAGAACAACAAAACAATGTTTTTCATAAAATGAGCAAATAATGCACATAATTTAATATTTAGTTAATCTAAAATCCACTTTGCCTAGATTAACGTGGACTTTAAGTGCTCATTTATGCTAAAACATCATCAAAAAGGTTCTAATAAACTCTGGCGTATCAGTAATTAAAGACGAAATTATCTAGCTTTTACGTGCGTCAGAATAATTATTTGCATATGTTTGCCGTTCGGAAACAAATAGCTCAATAAAGAAAACTATTTCAATACCTTTATTATGGTACATAACACAGAGTGTGATATTGATTCTTCAACTCTCTTGAAGTAAATTACCGGTTAACATACTTTATTGAATGCTTTATAGAGGTATTAAACTTTACGACTATTGCCTTAGTCCGTTACACTTAAGACGATTCTAACAAAGAGCTAAAGTTTTTGTGAGTTTTATGCTGTTGAAAGCTTAGATTAGAAAGCCTCATTTTTGCACGTAATTGATTCCTATTTTTACAGTCCTTCTACATGAAGACTATTAAAGTACTTTTCAAATAATAGAATGTATTTTGTTTATTTTAAATTAACGCATTAAGTTAGTTTGATTAAAAATTATTTTAGAAACTATACAAAGAAAATGTCATTTGCCTGAAAATTATTGTCATAGTGCTCTAATAAATGTACACATAAAAATATGAATAGAATAGCATTTATAATTAAATTTTTCTTGTTCAAACTAATTATATTTATAAATTAATATGTCTTGTCTTAACTGTTTTCCTTTATGAATTTAGATTTATGTGCTCATATTTACAGTTTCTTATTAAATAAAAGCAATAATTTCCCTTGAAATTACAAAATTCACAATCATTCAAATAAAAATAATTTTTTTCTTGCCACATTTCATTTGAGAGTTGAAATTCGTAATCACAAAATGTTATTATCTAGATGTATGAAAACATATAAGTATTCTGGATAAAATTAGCACGTGATGTTTTAGAATGTAAACGAAAATTATACCAATCTAAAATGCGAGGAAGGTTTACCACATTTAATGCAATTTCTAATTCTAAATCTCCTTGACGTCACAAAATTAAAAAAAAAAATAAATAAATATTTTTTTCAAATATTATATAATGCATTGAAAGAATTCATTGATTCTTGCATTTCAAATGAAGTTAAAAATCATGCGTGCAAATTTTAATCAATGCAATAAACAACATATTTCCCAATACTTTAGCGGAATTAACAAAATCAATTTATTCACTCATATAAGTTTAGAAGTAAAAACTAAAATAATGGATAGAATATAATTTAAAGAAACGATAGTTACATAAATTCTACAGTTTCCTTTTCTTCAACAACATTTACTCAAAAGATACAACAATAGTTTCTGGGAAAAGGATGCCTAGCAACAATCGGAGAACATAACTAACCAAATTACGTAACAGTTTCTGATTCGTCCTTGGGATTGATAAGCAATGTCTTAACCAATGAAAGACAAACTCGAATCTGACAGCAGCAAGCTAACTTATTTTTCGGTGAAAGAGTTCGTCTCAAATAATTACTTCTAGAGCTTTCATTTGATTTTGCAAATGGAAGAAAATTTTATCCGAAATATTACGAATTAATCAAATACTCAAAACACATGAAATGAAAATCTAACATTTATAAAGAATATATTTCTGTAAATTCAGGAAGATGAGTTTGTAAAATGCTTAATTTTGTGAAGTTTACTTAAGATATTTTACCACAGTGTTTTTAGAAATTTATTGAATTGTTCTTTAAAATAAATACTGACATTTAATTCGCTTTAACAATTCATTTTTGTAATATTTTTTTTTACTTTTTAAAGCGATTTAATCTTAAATAGATTAATTTGTACAAGGTAAATTGTATTTAAAGTTATTTATTTTTACAATAACTTTAAATACAATTTTTAAATAAAATGTAATTTAATATGACCCAGAAAATTTTTTTCTTATTTATTTTAAACACTTAAAATTTTAACTGTCAATATAGATATTATATATTTATTTATACCTTTCATAGAATTTGTTTATCTTAATTTATGAATGAAATGTTATTTCCAATAAACTAAATAAAATATTCTAATTTTATTTTTATATTGTAGTGGCTATAATTCCACCTACCTTCCCTGTAGAAGGTAAATGGCGCTAGGCGCAATGGGGAAGTTTCCCTGACAATATCAACTCACTTCTTGATATGTATTAGCTCTTTGTTGCTGCTCCTGTTATATTATTAGCTCTTTCGTTGATGTAATTATTATTATGTTTGAAAATAAAGTGGTTATCATATGGCACCAAACGTAAAAAAAAAAAAAAAATAAATAAAAAATAAAAAAGATGAACTCGACTCTGAAAATGTTTCTTCTCGATATGTGAACAATTGCATCGAATTTTTTCGAAATTTTCTGAAGGATTGTGCATGATGTCTGACTCTGTCAGTGAGAGCTGGAATTCAGAATTGTTGTTATCCCGATAACGGAAGTAAATAATAGCATTCTGCTATTTCTGTTTGTGGAGTTTGTTTAATAGTTTCGTTTCCCAACCCTTGGAATCAGAAGTACACAGCGTCCCACTTTCTTGATGGGAAAAAGTGTTTCCTGTTATGATTAATCATTACTCATGGAATAGAAAGAATACTGTTTTAATTCCTTCTTGGAACAAGGAAATTGTCACCTATTTAACGTTTTGATTTCAGACATTGGAATCGAAGAGAAATTGTGATCATTGTTCTGTTTCTGATTTAAAAATCCATCCTATATTATGTTTTCTGTGTTGCAACTTACGAACTGTATGTTTCTAGAATCCTGTTCGTGGAATAACTCAAGGTGTGATAATCAACAAAGTTCGCGAGTGATTTTTCGGTAAAATCTCCAAAAAAGAAAAGTGAAATAGTGCAAAATTTACAACCGAATTAGCATACGTAAAATTTTGAAAATCGAATAATGCGATTCAATAAAATTAAAGATAAGTGAGAGAAAATATAATTATTTCATTTTCAATTTTTAAGTAATCTGATGAAATTTTGTTTGTGATTATTTAATACCCATGAAAGTGATTTTCTTAACTTAGTAAAGAAATTTCGTTTTCAATGATTTAGGGTAAACATTTTTATATTTACATTGGCGTTTAGTGTAATAATGCAGTATATATAATACAATTTATTTTTTAATATATATTATTATTCAAAAATATTTTTCTTAGAATTACTTTAAATTGGGTATCCTATCTTTTAGCTTATTATTAGTAAATTTAGCTCTGAGTTATAATGCTATTAATGAAAAAAAGGACTTTTTACAGTATTTTCCTTTCATAAACAAAACACAAATTTTGAGTATGTGCTATTGAAAGTGAAAGAAAATACAGGCTGACTCTTCATGTTCTAACGCGAAAGATTTGGAAATTAGCAGAAGTTAGACCGATATCTAAACCAGGAAAAAACTTTAACAAAGCAGATAGTTATAGACCGATAAGCTTACTATCCTCATTAAGCAAAATTGCTTAAGATGTCATATTTGATAGGATACGAAAATTCTGTAATAGCAATAAAATACTCAAACCTGAGCAATTCGGTTTTCAACCCAAGTTCTCAACAGTACATCAACTCTTAAGAATCACCGAAAACCTTCACGAAGGATTTAAGTTTAAAGAAAACACATGCGCTATTTTATTAGATATAGCTAAAGTATTACACAAAGTTTGGATAGACGGTCTAATACATAAATTAATATTTTTAAAATTCTCAGGCAACCGATTTAAACTAATTCAAAGTGAAATTAGGAATATCTTCCTTCTCAGAAATTAGGAATATCTTTAACGGAGTACTACAAAGCAGCAAACTAGGACAAATGTAATTTTTATTATTTATAAATGACATCCCCAAACAAGTAAACACAATTTTAGCACTTTTTGCTGATGACACCAGGATTTTAACTAAAAATAAAAATAAAGAATTAGTTGCAAAAACTCTAAATTAGCACTTAAATAAACTCAATATATGGTTTAACGCATGGAAAATTGAACTAAACGTAGGAAAATCCTAAGCAATAATTTTCTCTAAAGGTAATAAAACGCCAAATAGTGATATTAAAATTAATAATCAAATTGTACCCTGGTCGAATGAAGTAGAATATTTTGAATTAACGTTAGATAAAAAATTAAAATATAAATATCATTTAACTAAAATTATTAAAAAATTTAGGGCAGCAAAGTCAGTATTATATCCATTATTAGGCTACAGATCTGAACTAAATTTAAAAAATAAACTACTCATTTACAGGTCAATGTTGCGTCCAGTTGTCAGCTATGATTGCCAAATTTTTGGAAGCGTAGCTGACAGTCACATTAAAATGCTCCAAACCTTTCAAAATAAAACCCTCAGTTTAATAACTAAGTCACCATGGTACTTCAGAAATGAAGTTATCATGCGTGACCTATATATCAATAATCTCTCTTGTTACTTCTTCCAGATTAGCCTAAAGTTTTACAGTAACCTTCCAAATATAGAAAATGATGAAATAGCTAAGATCCCGATTTATAATATCTTGAATGCAGCAAACAAGAACAGACCAAGCACAGGTTTGAGAATAAAGCCCAACACCTAAGATGAGACAACACGAGCCAAACAGCGGAGATGAGTGAGACATCAACACGAACATCAGATCGTAATTCACTTTTTTAAATAATTTTGTTTTATTTTAAATTTAATGTTTTTGCTTTCTTTTTTCCCATGATCCTTTTTTTTCCTTTTATCCATTCAAGTACAAAATAACCATGACTAATAAATTTTTGCTATTTCAGATTTATTAATCATTTGCTACTAGTTTTTCAGGTACAGTTATCCCACAGGAGATTGAACTTTGGTTCTGGAATTCCGCAAAACAGCACAACATCTCACCGTCTTCACCCGGAAGTTCGATGAAAAAAATTGCTGAATCATCGTTGTTTTGATTTCTGTTTCCACTTTTGAAAATCTATTATTTCATTTTGTGTTAATATTTGATTATTTCTTCTATAATTCATTATCACTCAAAGGAAGAGTTATCTATAACTTATAAGAGTTCTCAATAAAATACACATTTCAATTTCTAAGGTTAATAAAATAAAGTAATAATTTATATACATAGTTTTGTTTAAATACATACATAAAAATAATTTAACATTTGTTACATAATAAAATCTTACTTTAATGAACAATATTTAATATTAAATTTTATAAATTGAAGAATTGATTTATTGATTACTTTTAATGTTTTCGATATTAATTTATAATACGAACTCATTTTTTTATATTTATTATAGAAACATTATATTATGCATATTTGTTCAGTTCTTTTTTTCCTTTTTTTCAATCCAACTTATTTAAAACATTATTGTAGTACATTACAAAATTTTGAGAGTTTAGTATGATATTCTATGTGGTATTATAAAAATTGTTTCAATAATAATTTCCCTTATAAAATTTTATTACCAAATATCTGATGTCTAATTTTGTGTATTCATTTTAAGAATGATATTATTAATGTCGAATAGGTATAATTATATTTAATTTTTTTTAACTTGTTTGCTTATTGCTCATTTATATTGTGTTTATTTGTCGTTTACTTGGTAAATCTTTGCAAATTTTACATTGTATAACATAAACATATAACATAAATATAAAATAATAATATTCTATAAAATTAATTGTAGTATAATATCATAGTTATTTGCGTATTAATCACATATATGGTTTGTAAAAGTAGATTGTGTAGATAGCATAGCATGGTAAGCTGTTGCAGCTGTTTCAGAACATTCTTAATTAACTGGTTAAATTTTTTAACTTATAATTATTGTTGAATAATATAATAATTTGCATTTTCTACAAGAATACTTTTATTTAAGTAATTTTTATAAAGACTTTATGAATATTTAATCTATATTGCTTACATTTACCTCAAAGGAAAATGTAGTTGTTTAATTGGTTTTTCATATAAAATCGCAAGTTTTGATTTATATCATAATTTCTTTTTGATAAAAACATAGGTTAAACATAGCCTTTCTCTCTAAAGGTAAGAAAATTGATATCCTTATTTTAGCATTAGTATTACGCATCATTATTACTTCTAATGATAAAATCATTGATTTTCGTCGCAAAATCACTAAATATCTATTCTTTTAAGATAATAAAGAGTAGAGTTTATTAAAGATACATTAAATAATATTGTCGAAGATGGGATACAATTAGAAGATGCCGAAGTGAGAAAGTTAGAAAGGGAAGAACGCAAACGGCTTGAAGAAGAGGAAATATAGAAATCGGAAAGAGAAAATCAGCTTTTAGCTGCGGAAAGAGCATTCGATCATGAAAAGCTTTAGCTACAAACATCAAACTCTGTTAGAGATATATATCCGAGTTACATTGATCCTATTCCTATGCGGATTGATTTAGAAACTGCCCTGTCTACATTTATCACTGATACCGAAAATATGAATTTATTTTTAACAATGTTTGAAAGACATGAAATTTTGAAATATATATATCTACTGATTATTGGGTATTTCTTTTAATTGATGTACCTCCAAGTGATATAGGTAAATTAAATGTGAGAGAGCCAGAAGAAGTGTTCAAAAACTACAACAGTATTCGTACTAAATTGCTGCATAGATTTAAACTGATAGCACAAAAATTTAGAATTCATTTTCGTCGACTTCAGGAATGGTAATTATTATGTTTGGAATAAAGTGGTTATAATATTAAATTTGATGTAATTTTTATAAAAAGTTTATTTCATTATGCACATTTTTGAACTTTAGTTGTATACTTTGATATTTTTGGAACAATGAATCAAACTTTGTAATACGTATTTCTTTAATATGTTATTTTATTGGATCAGTTATTAACTGGTTTGTGACGTACATATTAATATTTATATACATATAACTAGTACACACATAGTAATTACAAAGATGCCCTTAAAATGTAATATAAAAGTATACTTCCATAAAAAATTTTTAAAGTATAAACATAATGAGTATACGTAAATTCATTTTTATGCCCAGCATAATTTATCTAAACAATACTGCTTAAAATTTAAACATGTTTGCCAAAGTAAATATTACTAAAAAGAAAATGTTATCTATGTTAAAGATTATCAATATTTTATGTACGTTATAAACTAAATTTAATATTTAATTTAAACAAGTATAATCCTGTTTTTCTATGATTTAAGTTTATTCCATGTTTTTCCATTTTTAGATAAATTTTCATCATCATATTTTCTGAAATATTCACAAAATTTGTATTTATTTAATAAAATAGTTATAATTTTTTAAAATAAATGTAGCTAATTTGCATTTTATATGGCAATGTTGCTCAACTTTCTACATTAAATTTGATTTTCACTAAGAAATATATTCTTACAAAGAGACTGGTGACTTTAAAATCTGTCTTTTTTGTAATTTTCAAAATGCTTGTATAAGATCTATTAAACACACACAAAAAAGTTACATACAAGTTCAAAGTATTAAATATTCATTATGAGCTGCTAAAAAAACTTTTTTCTGAATGCATTATCTTAGAGAAAACCTTAGAGACTCTACAGCATCTTATTATATTTTAAGGATGAAAAAATTATAAATATAGTAGCAAATATTAATAAAGTTTGCAGCGTAATTTGGTAAAATAGTGTCTTTTATAATAGATATTCTAATTAGAATTGCTTGATCGAAATACTTTTTGTGTAAAAAATTAGGTAATGTACCCATGGAAAACATTTAGCGAAAATTCAGCGAAGTTGACTTATAATGAGTGTGAAATTACAAAATAATTAAGTGTTGATAATGATATTTCAAACTTACAACAAATGATATTTCAAAACATCATATTCTTTATTATGACTTGTTCTATCCTATTATACTGTATTTTTCTATTCATGTTATGAAACTTTTAAATTTTATATAACAATTGGATATATTTATTTTTAACTACTGTAGAATCGAATCCAAAAATGTAAAATTGTTTTGAAAAAATAATATGTTTTCCCACTTGTAAAATAATATGATAAGTTTTTTTTTTTTTTTTTTTTTTTTTTTTTTAAATTATTACTTGTCTTATTTTACTTAGAATGAAGTAGAATATTTTTTGTCACTCAATTGTTAATATTTTCCCACTATTTTTTATTTTCATATTATTAGCAATTTTAATTTGTAAGCTAGACTAAATAATATAAATTTTCATTTCAAAAATGAAAAGATTTTTATTTTCACTGTATATTCTTAGATGACGTTCAATAATGTAAATTTTTTAGTTAGAGTAAAACATATTCGGAATTTTTACATTATCATAAAAAAAGATATTTTTTATGCATTTTGATATATGTGTTGATTTATACTGCAGAAATGAAAGAGTGTGGGATTTAATCAAAAAAATGTTTCTCATTACGAGAACTAAAATAACTTTTCTTCAAATTAATTTAATACATGTATGCTTAATTATACTTATTTACTTCATTGAGGTTTCAGGATAATGTATCGACGTAATAGGAAAGAAAATGCTTTCATTTTCCTTTTCAAAACTTATTTTATTATTCAATTAGTCAGAATTATTTAAGTGCTCTGAGTTTAAGTTAATTGTATGTCTAGTGGCTTTAGAATCTGCTTATTTATAGAGTTTTAATGAGCGATTCGAAATGAATCATGTGCCTGAAATGTACATTGTTGCAGATACTACATGGGTACTGTTTCCCCTAAATGGATTCTTCCGGACACAGTGAATAAACGACCTGCACAAAATGTGTTGGATAAAAAGTAAAGCAGACATTTTTATGGCTCAATTTATTTTCGTAAAGCGGGACTTTACACAGGAACGCTTCCTCAAGCCACATGTTCCCTAGAGAGCTTTAACAGAAAAAGTGGGGATAGGACCAAGAAAAAATGCAGTAAAAACAAGCATTAAAAGTGATTTTGGGAAGCAAGTCAAATCTCAAGAGTTTTTTCAGTCCATACACTAATAGTTTGAGGAAAAAAGTTCGAAGCAATTGGCCTTGAAAGGCCACCTGGAGACCATATGACCAGATATAAATCTCCAAATGTTTAACTCTTTACCCCTTCTGTTTGAACGAAATTGTGATTTCATCCAATTGAAAAGTATTCGATAAAATATGGTTAAATAAATGTCAGGCTAGCAATCTTAGTCGGAAATATTTTCACGTAAAATATTTGAAGAAGAAAGTATAATATATTATAGTTATTTTAAATAATATATAATTTTTAAAAACTTTGTACATGTAGTTAATTATCGTGAAATAATTAAAAATATAGAATAATACTGGTTTTACAGTTTACCTTACTAATTATCATGATAATAATATATGCTGCTAAAGGACACTTTTTATATTAAAAATACATATTTAGTAAAATTTATGTTTCACAACAATTTGGTGGTTCCTCAGCAACGAATTAAACTTATTATATTAATGATATGAAAAAAAAACTTTGTAGTTATTAATAATATTTTAGTAAGTATTATTAATAACAAGGTAGTTTTTGTAAATATCATTTATAAATTCAAAGTATTAAACTTATTTATTTTCAATTTCCATACATTTTATTTAATTTCGAAAAAACTAATAAAATATTTATATCATTATTTATGATAACTAACTCATAAAGGAGATATACTCAACAAATTAAAATAAATTGAATACTGTTAAATATGCCATGCAGATTTTAACATGTCTAAATGAATAAATTCTAAAAGATAAATAGTGATAGTAATTTAAAAAAATAAGTAGACATAATAAACCTACTGATTTAGTTAAGGGTCAGTAGATCCTATTATTTTAATGGTAAAATACAAAATTTTCTTACAAATTTTATCATAAGAATAATCTTTGGATCAATTTATGATGATGGTTCTCTTTCATGTGTAATCACTCATCTTTTATATATTTGTCACACACACACATACACACAAGATTTATAAAAAAGATATGTGTAAGGACCATTTAATGTTAGTACTCGTTTTGTGTATTACTTCATAGGTTTGGATTCATGCTCTATTCTATAGTACATTTAAATTTCATGATAGTTTGTTCCTTAAGAAATTCGAAGCAGCTCAAATTATTTTACTGAAATAATTAAAGGTAAAATTTAGGTTTAATTTCTGTCATTTTTACTGAAAACATTCATATTTTGTGTACATAGAATTTTTGGCAGTTTTATTCTGAATAAATGTCCCAATAAAATTAACAATTTGCTATTTTTATTTGTCTTAGCTCGAATTAAATAAAAATCTGTAATTATAAACATAATTTACTCTATTACAATACTGGATAACTACTATAAATTATTAAGTAATATGTGAATTTTACTAATATCATACAAAAACACAAATTATATTTCTTCTTCGTATACGCTTGAGGTATTCAACTTATAAATCAACTTAAATGTATATCCACTTTTTCAAATAAATCCGATAGACATTTGATCTTTGTGAAATCATACGCTTTTAAATTACAATATTCAAAAGGTAATCATGCGGTAAGACAAATAATCTCGTTTAGTAAGTCATTTTGGAAAATGCAATATATTCTATTCAATTTTTCAAATATTTCTGATTTCGTAAGTAATAGAATAAGACTGACAGCGTATATAAAGAAAATTCTTAATCTGCAAAAACATCATTGAAATCATAGGAGCTAACTCTATTATAGATTCATTCGCGATAAACATTTTATTTAAAAATTTTTTAGTAAATAATATATATCAGCTTTTTTAATATTTGTTTTATGCATGTTGTAGTAAAGAACTTATTTCAAAGAATTCATCCTGTTATGCAAAATAGGAATGTATCTCTAAATCAAAACAAAGTTGCATGGCATGTTTCAAAAATGACTTTCTTAATTGCTTATAATAAACATTTTTATTACCTCACCTATTAAACATAATTGCTAAACTACAGTTAAAATAGATGAATTGCTATCCACATAGCAGAAACGAATAGCACAGTATGTTATGTAGCATTTTCACATTTTAATGCTCTTCTGAATTTGATCTATTGCTGTTAACGAAATCACACCTCCTCGCATTCAAAGCAATGATGTTTTTATCATTTTCTAGATATCTTAAATTAATCATATATTTTATTATTAAATGGAGGAGCTCTGTACATAAAATAAATTTTGACTTTCTTCATATTATGACATTTTTAAATTTTAATAATTTAAAAAAAAAACATAAAATATATTTTTAAATAATTGGTTAGTTAATATTTGTTTTGAATCACATTTAGAAATACTGAAATACATATTTTGACTAATTTTACAAATTGCGAATATTTTATAGCTTTAAATTATTTTGCTAAATTAATTCCAGAAGATAAGTAAAAACGTTTACTTATGCTGTATATCTAATTAACAGTATAATAAATATTTGATATTGATATGACTTCCCGACATTTTTTTATGTATTCAATTTTTTGTTTCACAGAATTTCTATTGGAAAGATTACTTAACATTGAAAAATATGAGCAACTTTCATATTCAACTTTTTCCAAGAAGATAATGCTTTAGAAAACAATAATAATGCACTGCTTAAAATTTTAGTGCAGGTATGTTAGAAATTTTCTCAAAAAATAATACACATTTTGCTTCATTTACTCATAAATATTGCTGCTTCTCTCATTTTAATCTTTTAAATTTTTTAAATATACTTAAATTTTGAAGTATCAACAATAAATAAGGGAAAAATACATTTAAGTAAAATAATACGAATTTAATAATTAATTTTCTTAATCTTTTATTTTATATAATAATTCAAGGTATAGTTATTATTTTTATTATTAGCATTTTAAGTTTAACATTATAAGATGTTTGTCATTTAACAATACAGTAAACTTTTTTAATGGAATCCCATATAAAAAATATTAAGTATTATTTTCTTCTGGGATTTCATTTTTCAGTGAAAATAAATTTCCTCCAAAATTTTTAGCCATCATTACTTTTAATCTCAAAAGTTTTCTCCCACTTTGATTACAGACAAATAAAAAAACACCAATAATTGATATTATTTTATGAATGGGCTATCTTGAAAAAAAATTTTTTTGACATTGAAAAAGTAAGTTTTTAAATACAAATAAATTAAAATATTCTTTAAAATTTAAATAAGTTTCCAATATTAGTGTTGTTAAAGTTTCGATTTAGAAAATCTTGTTATCAATAGTAGAATTTTTAAATCATTCATATGTGTTTTACATTTAAAGACAATAAAACATTTGAATTAAATGTTTCTCTATTTTAATGTTTTTTTAAACATGTATACGTGTTAATTGTTTTTAAACAATAAACAAGGAATCAGAAATGTTTAATTTTCTTAACAATAAACGAAAAACATTTCTGATGCCTTGCTTATTGTTTGAAAATGAATAATACGAATACATGAAGATATTATTTATTTATAGATAATACAACATCACGCAGCATGATAATTTTCCCTGTATTTTAGGAAAAATATTTAACACATTTTCTTATTAATATACATTGCTTAACATATTTTGTGAGGATGGCAATTAATTAATAAATAAACTTTTATATTTTAATATAATTATGAAATTATATGCTTTAAAAATAAATTTCTTTATACATCTTTCCACAACAGAAAATATAAATCTTAAATTACTTTTAATTTCACAGTGTTAACAAAGTGTGGGAAATGAAATAACTTTAATTAAAATTTTTAGTAATATATTTTTACAAAAAAAAATGTTTTCTATATTAGTACAAAAATAGTTTGGCCTTAAAGAAAACAAATCTAAATATTTTTTATCAAATATAATTTAATTTATGAAAATTACAATGAGAATTTTAATTTATTAACTATAAACATTCTTCTTTAGTGTTTTCATTAACTTCTCTTTATAGTTGTTGTCATTAATTTTTAAAAATACTTATTATGATGTTAATATTTTTCTTGAATAATAATTTTATCTTTTTTTATTTGATAAATGAATTTTTTATAATTATATAGATTTAATATCAGATTTATTTAATATTAAATCAATACAATTATAGAGCAATTCTTAATAAATATAGAACTTAAGCGGTTTAAATAATATTATAATAATTTTCTCTGTATTATCTTTTGAATACACATAATATCTCAAAAATGCTATATAAATAAAATTTAAACAATAAACGTATATTACTTTGCTGTACTAATGGTGAACTTATTATTATTGCTAGAAAAATAAGTTCTTTCTTAAAAGAAAACTAAAAATAAAGAATATTATCGTTTATATTTCTAACAAAATAGCTTCATAATCGTATAAAACGAGATAAGAAATATTTGCACATTTCAGTAACAAAAATCATTCCACCAAATAAACGCAATTTTGTTAAATTTTCCACTAGTATTGTCGGCACAGGTCAATGCGATTTTTTTCTTATGATTTTATTTGATAATATTTTTATTTGTCTCTTCTTTTTACGTTAGATATCCAAAACCTTTTCTGAAAGATAATAACGGTTATCATTAGGCTGCACTGTTTTACCGCCTTGATCGATGCTATAATCGAGGTATTTGTGGCTAAATTTTTCTTTGAAACACTTCTTATATTCTCATCAACAAAAGCTTTCTAGTTAGAGCATAAGGGAACCTTATGAAGACCATTTGACTGTTTTGATGTCACGTTCTAGTTTTGTAAGTTTAAAAATTACAAGGTAAAATGATGTCCCAGATTTACACTGTACTACGTAAATACTCTTAAATATTGCTTCATTATGTAAAACAATAAATATTTAAATATTTGTCTATTTTTTAATTAAATGCATTTCAAATAAAAATAATTCTTAAAATGTACAAAGTTTAGTCTCCACTCCTCTCTTTCACTTACTGATAAAATTAGAATCATCAGAGTTAAGCAGTAGCTTTGGTTCAGCAGTAGTTTTTACTGAAAAAAAAATTTGATATGTATTGAGCTTCTCAGTTCCACATGCACTTCTGTTGGAATGAGTAATTGGAAATTCCTAGGTTTTTCTTTCTGGTGATACGTGAACACGGTCCATTATTTTTAAAATTCCCCCTAAAAGACATTTATTTATGTTGATGATTTTACAATGCTTTACAACTACCTTAACCAGTTAGGACGTCCAGTGCGGTGTATCAAAGAAATGTGTCTACCTAATGTGACTACTTTCTATTCTGAAAGTAAAATATCTGTATTTCATGATTTAAGTTCTTGAAACAATGGCTATAAGAAATATTAGATTATTATATAATATTATCTAAGAAAAAGCCTTAATATATTGCTAAATTAGTACAATTGAGCCTGAATACTTTTTCGTTAAAATATTTAAATGGAAAGAATGATACTTAGTCTTTTATAAAGATTAATTTATATTTATAACTGTTTGTAGGTTTCATTCGTAAAGCACACATATTTAACAAATAGCAGATTGCATAAAATTTGCATTTTTAATAATTTCAACAAATACTAAAAGCATTTCTAGTCACATAAAATAATAAATTTAAATTTTTGTATTTTCTCCATTAAAATTGCGAAGCAGAAAATCTTCATATTTTACAAAGTGTGTCATGAAGTTTGAAAAATTAGATACAATACAATTAAAAAGCAACAAGACAAAAAGAACATCGAAAGAATTAAAACTTTAAATGACAAATAAATATCTGTAAAATAATGGTATTTTCAGTGTACCTAAAAACATTAAAGGAAGGACAATATTAAAGAAGGAGCCAAAAATTAAACAATTTTTTATGAAATGTTTGCATGACAAGTTTTTTTATTTATTTTCATTTTTTTTAATATATATTCAATCAATATGTTGAACAAAAATTTAAAGACACTTGTAATGCAATGACAAGAAGAGATTGTGTTTTTAATTTTTAATTGTGAATAAAATGAATTTTTAATTGAAAAAGCATAGAAATCCTAATAGTTATACAAAAATAAGATTTTAGATTTTTTACATGATGTGATAATGAATAAAGAATACGATGACTAA
>JAPDSC010019518.1:0-22274 GCA_026290005.1 Latrodectus geometricus | reverse complement strand
GTGTGTGTGTGTGTGTGTGTGTGTGTGTGCGCGTTTGTATCGATGTCATATGTACATAACAGACAATGAAAAATATCAAACGATTTTTTCCGCCTCGTTTCTTTTTCAAAAGTTCAGATAAAGTAGAGAATGTGCTATTCTTCCTTGAAGAAGAATGACTCACTTTTATCTTTAAACTTTGCATTTCTTCTATATCAAGATGGACAAGCAAGTTCCATTTTTGAATACAATCTTTAAACCAGAATTTTTGTAATGCATAAAGGAAACTGCATTTGAAATAGGTAGAAAATGTGTAGGTTTGGTATAAAAAATGGAAGGCATGAAAAGACACACGACTTTTCTCCACGGTCTAGGTAGGACGTTTGGAAGGAAGATAACTGGGCAGATGGAAACATTAAATTTACATCTAATCAAATTATTGTTTTATCAACCTCGTCTGAATAGATTAGAAAATACTATTACATTTATATGTCGGTCACTAAAGAAATGGAAAAAAATGACTAAAAATGCATTGTTATATAATTTATAAAAAATTATATGTATTCACTCAAAACTCTGAATTTTGAAAGGATGCTGTATATTTTTAATTTTTTGTTGAATTTTTCTAACCAAGTAAAAACAATTATTAACATATATTTATATTCAATGTAGAGAACCCATATAGATCTTTTATTATATTTCCATTGATAATATTAAATATTTTCAAGAAATTAATATATTTTAAATGAAAAAGATTTATTTAAAGTTTTAAGTATTAAGTTAATTGGCTCTGTTGTCATGGAAATTCTGTTTATTGATCCCTATAGAATTCATGATACATCTAAAAGTGCAAAATAAACATCATTTAGAATTAATTTTCTAACGAAAATCATTAAATTTTCATCTTGTATTTGATATTATGTGCAAAAAAAAAATCTTTCAACTCTTAAAACCTATCATTATTTTTTTGTTTTTATATGCATAGTTTCAAATAATTATAACATTTTGAAAAAAATTGCGCTTTAAAATCAAATGGCATAAACAATATTTAAAACTGATTTTAAAGAAGATAATTTGAAACAAATTTTTCATATTAGATTTTTAAATTTACAATATTATGATGGGATTTTTAACCTTCGCAGAAGTGTTATATTTTGTATGAAATTCCGCAATCAGATCTTTATAATAAAATAAAACTAGATTTTAAGATAATGAAAATTCAAATATTATTATACATGTTTTCTGTTCAGTAAAATTTAAAATTTTCAAGTGTTTCGAATTCAACAGTAGCGAAAACAAATATATGATTTAAATAAATGGGGTATTATTAGAGGAATATATATGACCTTAAAATTTTCTTAGAAAAAACTAAATTTAAAATTTTAATATATAATGTTTATCATGTACATAAAATTATTAATGTTTATTTCACATAATGTTCATTATATATCATGTAATATACATAAATGTTTACTACATGCGAAAAGTTTTTCATAAATAATAAACACTGGATATTTAATTCAACAGAGAATCATTTCTTGTTCAACATATAATTATTCCTTTTAAATGGAGTTTTTGTAAATAAATAAATTATTCAATTAATATTAATTACAACATGCAACTAAGAATTCTCGTTTACTATGTAACTTTGTTAAAGTACTTTGACATAGAGTACTTTATTACTACATTATTTTTAAAAATAAATTCTTATATCTATATTTTACTTTCTTTCATTACTCAGCAAATGTAGTACTAAGGAAGAACGGTAAAAAAAGCTATGTGGAATCCGAAATTTTTGTACTTATATAATCACAATTTATAATTTATTTCAAATTATGTGTTTAAATTTGAATATGAAATAAAAGAAAATTTTCAGTTTTAAGAATATAAATTGTTTTCTTGTGTGACATTTTAATTGTGAAAATCTGATATACTTAAGAACTAAAAAATTATTATATAACACATTTTAGGGTTTAAACAGTAAGGAACAAAGTCTGTATAGATTGATCATTAAATTTTTAAAATAAAATCAGTCACTGTGTTGAAAACACTCATTTACATCCTGCAAACTAAAGTGGTTGCATATGAGAATACTTAACAGTTACAAGTAATTATAACCAACGTTACATATGCAAAAACATAATATACGATGAATCCTAGAAAATAACAGGTTGGTTGCAAAACAGAAAAATATCTACATAAATTATATAGTTTCGAGTGTCTTTCAATTAGTTAATTTAAATATTGTAAATGAATACACAATTTATCATTTGTAACGTTGAAAAAAATTAACATATTGAATTATTGAAACTTTTGCACTATGCGTCAACGTATAAAACTTGCAATCAAGATAATATTTTAGAAAATCATTGTTTCCCGTTTGTATAATCCAAATGTTCTTTACCCTTACTTTAAGCTGACAAAGCAATATTTTAAATGTTTTCCTCTAATTTTCCTCCTATAGTCCATAGTTCCACTACGTTAACATATAGCCAGAAAAATGACCACATACTGACAGAATTTTCTAGGAATGTTCTCCATAAAAAAAAGATTTTCTTATTACTTAAAGTTCAAACTCTGTAGATGTATAACTATTGATTAAAAATATGTAGTCTAGACTATATTATATGAAATTATCTGTGAATATTTGATACGAATGTGTCTGCTAAACGACAACGTTTTTTAGAAAGTACCATTTACTAAAAATATATGAATCATACGACTGAAGCTAATTTTATTCCATTGATTGACATTTAGTTGATGTTGTTTCTTATCCTATCTGATTAGCAAATATATTAAACCAGATCTATGAAAGCAAGAACTGATAAAAAAAACCATGAATAAACAGCAATATAGCAACCTCTGAACACTGGCAGATGTAGAGTACCCTAATGTAGCATAGATGTAGAATAGCAGATGTAGCAGCAATAGAAGTCATTCTCTTGACTTCGCTCCAATTTCACCTACTGGTTTTAACATTGCACTATGGAATGGCCTTCACTCCAGGGCTAACACTGCCTAACACTGCAAGGAGAAAATTGCAGATATATTTCACCCATTCTACTCAGTGATACCCCTTTGACACTTTGAGGCAACCATCCAGACTTGAGGGGGAAATTTAATAGTAATTGTAAATGTTAGAAACAGTAAATGAAGTAAAGTCTTTTTTATTCCTGACTTCACAACACTACATTTGATAAACTAAAACTGTATTAAAAACAGGAGACTTAAAAATTGTTAAAGAAAAAATTTTAAATTTACAGAATAAAAACACATTTTATCTAAATTTATGCATTATAAATTTCACAGGAATAGCAAAAGCTATTTTGAAATTATAAAAAGTCATATCATATAAGAGTATATAAAGAAATTTCAAACATCCCACTTTCCATATAATTAGATTATTGCAAAAATGAAGGAGCAAGCCGTGATTTGCTCATTCAATTTTGCTGCTGCGTTTACAGTATCAAAAGTATATTAAACAACGTTTTACATTCATTTTTGTAAGTGCAAATATATAATGATTTATAATCCTTAAAATATAAATGAAATAAAATATAGTTGATACTTTTATCATTGTAAATTTGGTGAAATTGATCAGTCGAATAAAAAAACAGAAAAAAACTCATAACTTCAAATAAATAGGAAAATATATATGTTTCTAAAATTGAATACAAGAAAAAATTTAATATCAACGTATAGTACACACCCATTTTTCAGACCTATTTTCGAAGAAAAATGTACTCAAATAAATACGTCAGCAAATACCATAATTTGAAAGATAATATCTCTAAAATAAAAAGTACTGTAATTTTATATATACAAATATAATAAATCAGTATATATAAAATTATAGTATTTTTATACTTTGGTATAAATTAATCATCTGAATAATGTAGTCGCTTAGATAAGGGTTGCTATGCAATTTTTATGTATGTGTCTAACAACTTAGAAAGAATGAATTAAATATTAATTTAAATTGCTAAAAATTGAGTTCTTATAAAGTTGTTTTTAGATATTTTTGTTCAATGAAATATTAACTAAACTACCACACACACACACATAATTAGAATAAACAAATATTTTTCTCTTTAAAATAGAAAATAAAATCTGAGGGAATAATTATTCTTAAATAAAAGATTTATTTTTAAGCAGGTATTTCCTGTTTCTGGATACCCGAGTTTCTGGTTAGACACTATGATTGGGCATACTCTGATGCAGGTCACGTTATTTTATTACTTAGAGGATTGTATATTTACTTTCCTCATTCCCTTTGCAAGTCATTTGGCATCACAGTTGATTGCTTTCCCGTTTTCTCCCAAGTTATTATTCTTCACATTCCGAACTGACTTAAACTTTTTATATTTTTTCATTTCATTTAAACAATTTCTGTAACTTAAAAACGAAGATTTATATTTGTATTAGAAAACGCTTTTTACAAAAGAATTTTCTTTTGCAAAAAGTTTGCTGTTTATAAGCTAACTTCCATCCATCCAATTTAATTATCAAGTAGGTATAATTTGTAAATAATGAGGTTATTTTTTTTGCAATATTTATATTTGCAAATAATTTTTATCTAATATATATGATAATGTATGTTAGATTTTCGATCTCATATGACTCTCAACGATCATCATCATATTTTTTATGATATAATCTAAAATCTATTATACATTATTGAATACATTAACTAAAAATTTAAATTAAAATTCAAAACTTTGTTCTTAAACTGAAAAAAAACAAGCAAAATTTACATATTTTTTATATTATTTTAAGATTTAGTTTTTTTTTTTTAATTATACAAATTGTATCTTCAACAGCAATCAAATTAATTTAAACGGAATTTTAATCACTATTATATATATTTTACCTCAAAATGTTTTTAACCTTTTATTTTAAAGAAAATTACTTTTCTCATTTCATATTCTTTCTGATGTAATTATTTTTCTTTTTATTTATAGTTAATAATTTTTCTCCAAATAAGTTCTACAGATATTGATCCTAATTATAAATATAACTACTTTTTCGTTATTAAATTCATATAATGTCAACTTTGAAATAAATTTCTTTATTCATTTAAAGAAAATAATGAAAATGGAATGTATTCATTTCTATCTTCGATATTGTTTGTTTAATATCTTAATTTCGTAAAAGCTTTAAATTATCATTTGCAATAGCAAAAATTTAGATTTAAGAATTTACTGGTAAATCATACTATTAATTAATATTTTATTTATTTATTTATTATTAAGAAAACTTTTGTTAGGTAATAAATGAAAATAAAGAAAGTTCACGTGTTCATCAATAATTTCTAGGCCGCGAAGAACAAAATTTAAAATTAGAAAATATCGAAATAAAGCTTCTCAGATATAAAATTTCGTAATGTTATATTTGAGTTCAAATGTCTTAAAATGTTCTTAAAATACAATTAATTGCAAAATTTGGAAAATCTATCTTATAATTGAATTTAAAAACATGAAAAGTTAAATAAAATTTCATGCTATATTTTTAAGTTATATTTTTTATTTTTAAAGTGCAGAATTCTGAAAACTAAAATAAAAGGGCATATTATCTGCGATAAGTTGTCGAAAATAAGCCAGCATTTTCACAAATAACTTAAAATGCCATGATATTTTTATTCGCTAAAAAGTCGCTAATAAGTGATTAAATGAATTTATGTGATTCTTAAGAAAAAAACATAAAATTAGATTACAGCTATGTGATGTAAATTATACATTTTCCTTCATTGTCTAGAGATTTTTTTTAGTAATTTAAAAAAAAAGTATTTGAGAACACTCAGTTTTTTAGGCAGTTTAATTTATTATAATTTTCAAACCAGGCTTAAGTGATATTTGCACTATTGTTGCAAAAATGTGTGTATTCTAGTTATTTATAGTGTTAAGCAAAGAATGGTAAATAATTGCATCATAAACATGAAAAGTTGAAAGTTACACATTTAAACTAAACATCAGACTTTTAACGGAAGATGTACTCAGTTAACCAGTCTTGGTGATTAACTTGATAATCTATGTTTAATTCATTTGTTCCTAAATTACATCTCCCATTTGATATCAGAAGTTTACACTCTAAGACTACTACATAATGTATCTAAAATTATAATTGTTTATATAGCATATCCATTGAGAAGTATTTATGACATAGTAACCTTAACCTCATGAATCAGTTTCCATACTTTATATCTTTTAATATTTTTAAGCACTTGTTCGGTTACAAAATCTCTACAAAATAATTTTACTGTATAAGTAAGGTTCGGAATATTTAAAATTGTATGGAGATTTTATTACAAATAAAAAAAATTTTTTTTGTTGAATTCTGAATATCTTTAATTATAATATTTATTTAGCAAAATAATTATAAACCTCAATCACACATATTTTTAAGGATTCTTATTTCCCAAAGTAAACTAAATATTTATTCAACAATGCTTAAATTTAATAAGCATTATATTTCAGGATTAATCTTAAAATTAACTGTGCTCAATTTCTAATTGCTTGTAACGTTACTGTTTTTTTTACTCACAGCAAATGTAGAAACCATTTTCCAATCTTGTTTCAAACACAAGTTTCTCAAACAATAAAAATCCAAAAAGAAATAATTATCCACTTTTGTCCCCCACTGTACACCCACGTCATGCAATCATCATTGGGAAGGATCAAGGATTGTTCTACCAGAAGGAGAATCCCGCTATCTCAATTCTACAGAATAGCAGGGGCATCCATTATTAAGTCCGTGACGTTTTATTCCCACGTGGATGGTGAAAAGCGATCACGAAAACACGAGATATGAGATCTGGTGGCACGAAACGTCCATCGACATGACCCCCATCTTTACTCACTGTAGATATCGTCATCATCATCATGACGGTGGAGAGTTAGAGGAATGAGATTTTCGTTTTGATATCAGGAAATTTAGTAAAGCTCTTCATTTTTCAAAAGATCTTGCATCGATATGAATCAATGCATTTAATGAGAAACGTGATAAGTTAATAACTTAAATTGAAATTACTTCTAAAAACACAATGTTAACTGCAGGCAAAATATTTTTCATTCTTTTGTCAAAACTGATTAGCTATGGAAACTGTAAATAAAAAAAAAATTAAAGAAACGAGAAATTTAAAAAAAATAAACGGAAAATATAAAGAATTTTTTAATAAACTCTTTTTCAGTAAATTTAATCTATACTTAATTTAATAATAAAATCTGAATTCATGTCAAATAAATTTTTCATGCGTCGTACTTCCACGATAATTAATAAATTATTTCTAAAGTTAATAAAAAATATTTAATTTGCCCTCAAATTAAAATCATGCTTTATTACTTTTCTTCTGAAGAGAACGTATTTTATTCCAATAAAATTTTTCATTAATTGAAGAATATAAATATATGCAACAGTTTAAAATAATAAAAAGTTTGCAAATTATTATTATTAAACAATTATGAAATAAGTTTAAAAAAATTCCAATTAAACTTTAATTAATTATTAAATTATTAAAAAAATTAATCACGTTTTTAAATATCAATTTTGATAGATCGCTAACTTAAAGAACTCTTTATAACAATGAAAATAATCTTTTTCAGGTAACAAATTTTATTCTAATAAGTTTTATTAGCAAATTTCGAAAACAAATTAAATTATTTAAGAGTTATTTGTTTCATTTATAGAAAAGCTAAAATCATATTTTACTGCAATTTTTATGTTTAGAATGAGTATTATTCCAAATGAAGTTCTCTATATCAAGAGTTACGAACACCAGATAATTCTCGGACTTCAAAGCTATCATTACGGTAATATTGAAGAATAAGAGTAAGGACTCACACACTTTTTTATTAAATAGTAAATTGATGATGAAATTCTATGTTGAGATTTTTCATTGCAAGAAAAATTATTGTGAAAAAAATTTAAATAAACATCTTTTTTAGTAGAATTTTTATGACTAGATTTATATTATGTTAATTGTGATATACGTATCAAAAGTATGAGAGACACTATTTCCTTGAAAAATATTGAGTTCTCAGTAGTTTTAAAATAATTATTTTTAAAGAAAATTATTTTAAAAACAGTATTCATTTATCATTACTTTTTTAATTTTAATTTTGTTATATTAATTGTGATATGTTTAATTAGTTTTGTGTCTTTATTTGAGACGCAGTGTTTTTTCTTTTTACCTAATAATAATTATAATTGTCCGTTGCCCAACCACAAAGAGACACATTATAAGCAGAAAGTAAATATCTTAATTCATGTAAATGATATAAAGTTAATTTTATCATATATAAAAGAACACACAAATCTGAATTTCATTAATAATTATAATCAGTTAAATGTTTCACGTGTTTGGGTAGGCTGAAAAATGACGTTATGTTCTTGTATGAGAAAATTCCAGAAAACTTCTGCTTATAAAAATTGTTTATAAGTATTCATATATTTTCTAAAACTGTTACATATAAAGTTTGTCGTTATTCTATTGATATTGACACCGAATCTAGTACTTTTTTTCAAAGAAATGTGATCTATTATTTATTCTGTAAGGATCATTAATTGCCTCATTGCCTCACACACATACACACAAACAAGATTATCTTCATTTTATTTCAAAACCTTATTGCTTAAATTTGACTAAATTTATGTCATAAAACAAATGTGGATTTAAGTTGCTTAACTCAGACTATGATTCATACATAAATATTAAATGGGGTAGATTTAATTTTATGATTAATTTCAAACACATGAATGGAAGAAATTGGTTATACAGAAAAAATTTTTCGGTTATATTTCACTGAGTCAACTAGTTTTAATTAATATACTTTAAAGCACCTTTATGTTAAGATATTTTAACTGAAATTAAATCTTGGAATTTTATGTATTTTTGTCGCTTCCAAAAATTTAAAATTTGAAATCGGCTAAAATATCAAGAGATAATAATTGCATATTATTAAGTACTATTTAATTAAAATTATCTGTTTTACTTTTACATATTAAAATAAAATAAACAACTCAGAAACAATTACTTCTGCTTTAAGTTATTATGTATAACATACATTATTTCAAATAAAATTAAGTGAAAGTCAAGACGTCTCTTATATTTTTAAAGTGTAATGTTTGAAGAATAAAGTTATCTGGCTCAAAGATAGTAAAATATATTTTATTTTTATAAAGATCAAATTTCCAATAGAACTTCATAGTGATATTAAGCTGAAAGAGCTTTTCAATTGAAAAGAAATGACACTTATATTAACTGAGTTAATCTAAAATAACAATCCATTTACTCTCAGTGAAGAATAAAAGGTAAATAAAATCTCATGAAAATACTATTTCTTTAATAGTAAATGTCAAATTTCTTTAATAGTTAAGTTGATCATAAGGAACAAATCTAAGAGCCAACATCATTACGATTCTCCTAATGACTCTTATAAAAATAAATGTACTGATAAACATAGTTCGCTTAACAGAAAACTATTGATTAATTATTTAAGTGTGTTTCTATGTACATAACATTCAAATAAATATTTAATTAAGTTTCCATTATATTTTCCATAACAATTTCATCTTATATGTACTTTTAAATAAAAATTCCTATTTTTCATTAAATTTGAAATATAATAAATTGATAGAATTATTAATTGATATCAGAAATTTTATTCAATTTTAAAATAGAAAACTCTTCTTTAGAAATGGGTAACCACAAATTAAGGATTTTAAGAAATACGTTTATAAAATTCTCAATATAATAAAAACATTTTTTTTTCATTTTGAAAATTATATTCATTTTTATTATAAAATTAAATTAATGTAACTCATAGTTATTAGTTATAAAATTAAATTAATGTTTACTTGAATTTACCTCTCATATTCATCATTCATACTTCAGAGAAGCTAAAAATCATTCATATATTATTCTGTACTGAGAAATCTCATCATGTTTTATTGTATACAAAAATTCATACAGAATGACTCAAAATTTTATAAACCATCATTGAGAATATTATTTAAAATACTTGCTTGACAATGCAAGTATTCAGAAAAAAGAGCAAGATTCAGAAAAATGGACAGAAAAACACGGTTTTCAATTTTAATTCTTAAAAAAATATTATAAATATTTCTACTTTTATTGGTACTGAAGTTTTGATTCTATTTACATTAGAAGTATTTTTTTTTATTTTTTATTTATGTAAACAAACGTCTTCGCTCCGTACAACGTTTATTGAAACTTAAATATATCGACACGCTTGTGGTTTTTGATTTAAAAAATCTCATAAATATTAGATTGATTTGGCATAGCAAAAAATCCAAAATATTATTTGAAGTGAATTTAGTTAATTTATTCATTGTTTTTCAATTTTCATTTTATTCTTGGCAAAGTGTTATGTTTTTATGAAACAAATTTCTTTAGAAATTATGCTTTTTTTTAATTTATTAAGTTATTTTGGACATTTATTATAAAATTATATTTTATAATTAATAATAAAATTATATGCTCCATTTAAGGCAACTTTTGCGGATACATAGTATCTGCAAAAGTTGTCTTAAATGGCGCATATACCATGCCATGAAACACATCTTCAACTTCGCTGTGAATAAGACATGTTTAGATATAAAATTTTAAAATTAAACACTTTAAAATGATTTAAATATAATGTGATGTTCAATCTAATGACATTAAACTAATAATTTTATTTATAAATGTAGAACACATAAAAAATGTATATTGAGTTGTTTGAATAAGACTAGAAAGGAATATTTTTCCCCTGTTAACTAAAATGATTTAAATTAAATGATAAAGAATTTCTATTGAAAGAATTAATAACTTTTCCTTCGCAAAATTTTGTCAAGTTAGAGTATTACAGTGTAAAGTAAAGATATGGTATAATAACCTTTCTGATTTTGAAAATGAATGGAAGGGATATAAATTTCGTTTAAGAAAATTGTTTTAGAATTTTATTTAAATAACCAATCGTGGTGTAACATTATAACGAGAATATTTACATAGTTAATTCATGAAAGCATCTTAAAAATTATTTTGACGCATGTATATGCTAATATATCACGAGATTACCATCAAACAATGAAAATAGCTGATGTACTAGACATTCAAAGAGTTCCAAGCAACTGATAGATTTTGCTGCTAAGTATAAATGAAAATTGCAAACTTTTACATTTTTTTAAATAAAAGCAATACAATTAAAAAACCTAATAGTTTTAAGATTATCTAGATACTCTATTAAAAACTTTGTGTTCATAGCTTTTACGACCTTGTTAAATGTTTTAATATAGACATACTCAATTCAGCTGAAATTTCTTCAATACAAGCTCAAGCCATTCTTCCATTATAAATCTAATAAGAGTTGTTTGTCGAAATGTTTGACCTAAAAACTTCTCCCAACTAGATTTACGGACACATACAATATTATTAACTGAAAAGGTTAAAGTATATGTTAAAGCAAATGATAATTATATTTACCCTCAACAGTTATACTAAAAATATATGTTATTCGTTATTAATTATATTTATTGCATGTACATTTTATCTACAATGCCCAAAGTATTCGTTTTTATTCATTTTGGGTAAGACAAAGGAAGTAGATGTTGATAATAAAGTTTCTAATATTTAAGAAATAAAAATAAATAGATATTTTAAGTTGTCTTTGATTTTATTTACTATTTAACTGTTGAAGCTCAAAAAATGCCACGATCTATAAAATTGAAATCTCATTTTATTGTGACTGACACTTAAAAAATTTAATTATTAAAATGTATATAGAAATAATTTGTACATTTAAAACTGCTTTTATAATTTTCTGGATTATACTCAGACACTTCCCGTGGGGAATTTTTAAGTAACGCATCACATTTTCCCAAAAAATTTAAATATATCAACGATTTCTCATTCAACTCGCTGGAAGGCAGGAATAAAGCAATTTCGATTACTAAAATTTGGATCCTGGATAAAAAAAGTAAAAAAAAAATTAATGAAACTGAAGGCATAAAATTCCCTTTAAGAGAACAACTTTCGATTTTTAAATTGTAAAATCTTCCTCCCAGGGCAAATAACATCATCCTTCTCGATACAAATGTCCTTCTTTTCTCGTCTGCCATTTTTCTCTCCCTTTCGCGAAGAAGATACCAGAAAGTTTCAAATCCAATCCATTATAATATGTTCCCAATAGCTTGAAGGGGATGAAGAAAGTTTTATTTATTTTTTGCTCATTTTACTTAGACGGTCCCCCACCTCATTTCTGTCGTGCTACTGGAGTCTCGGGTGAGGGATATTTGTTATTTTTCGTAATGGACCGGCTTCTAAATGACACGTAAAATAATGTTTCAGCATGGATTTGTCGCGCATTTTATTCTTTGTGCTTAGAAAGACAACCGTTTGTTTTTGGCAATCTTACTTAAGGTTAGACCATAAAAATTTTCTGATTAATATATTCAATATAACCAGACATCACTGATAGAGCGCATGTTCTTTTATTTATTTGTAGTCGTTATAATTTCCAAAAAAACTTCAGATATAATTTGATTAGATCTGTTTCATGAAATTATGAGTTCTTAATATTAGAATTTTTTAATAATGTTTGATACATCTAACGTTATCCTTCCAACAAAATTAAAAAAATACCCCCCAAAATATTTCTTAAATATTATGTTCCAGAAGACAAATTTCTTTTAAACTTTCTAGTCTATACGTTATTGATAAAATTGCATGTTGCTGTTTATATTATCCTATCTAAAAATTGCACAGGCCATTGGATAAAAATATTAATTTTTCTACAAATCGTAAGGAAGAAAAAAATAACGTTACCTAACTACTTATGTAAGTTCTTAGATAACGTTATTTTTGCTTTTAAAGTAAAAAGAAAAAAAATATCAATATAATTCAGTTTCCACCACATTATAATAACATTCTTTTATGTATCATAAATTTAATCTTAATATTTTAAAATGTTTACAAGAAGTTATCTTTTTAAAATCATCTTTGATGTGATATTGTTATGAATAATTTTTGTTAAAGTGCTTAGTGCTACAAAAAAAATAAAATATTTTTTTTGAAACTATTATTTTTTATAGTATTTTATGACACATTTAGTTTCAAAATTTGAATTGATATTATCATATAGTTGATGCCATGTAATAGATGAATTTCTAAAATGCTTTAACCAGTGATATTGGAAGCAAAAATAGCTTTTCTTTTTTGAATATGAACTTAATTATTTTCGTACTTTATATTCCAAATGCTATGTGCTATAGAATATTCATTAAAAAATGAAGAGAACAATCATATAATATAATATAATCAATAAAAGTTAGTGAACAGGTTAATATTTTAGTAAGAATTACTTCTTATAAACTGAAAAAAAAAATGCTCAATCTTTTCCTTTAGAAGTTTTATTCATTCAATTGTGAAGCTTTTGGTGCTAATGTTGCAAATGAGCAAGAATACATTATTGAGTCTATAAAAAAGTGATATTTTAAGCTACTATTTCACACAATAGTTGCTTAAAATATTAATCATTCATAATGGTATTATTTTTCAATAATTATCAACTGATTATATAACTAATTCGCTCCTTAAAACTAGTTATGCTTTTGATTAATTTATTGTTTTTGCATTTCGTAAAGAGCTAATTTCATTTGTAGCTTGTAGTAATAGATCATGGGATTATTTTAAAAAAGAGTTAGAAGTAGATCCTTTGAAATTCCTGATGTTCTTCAGTTATAATGAGCATTTTTACAACCGCTGATTAAAATGTTAAAGATGTATAGCTTACTTTTGCTTCTATCTTACATGTATTTTAATTTCTCAAAATGTATCTTCTGTATACATCACAAAAATGTATTAATGGTGAGTTCAGACATTCATTATTAATATTAAGAAAATTAATTAATGTTGCTCAAGAAGGTTTGGGCTCTTTCATCAGTAAAATAATGAAATAGAAAGAATAAAAGGTAGACTTGCATATCAAATCAAAATAAATAGTTATGTAGATTACTTGTAAATGTAAACTTTTATTATTTCTGCTGATTATTTCCCGTGTACAATTCTTCCTCTGATTCATAAATAAAAATACGCTTGTAAAGTTTAATGCATAAAATACAACGATAAAGAACGTATTATTTAATTATTTTTCAATTAAAATACGAATAGAAATTCCTTAGAAAAGTTAATCCTTGGAAGAGAAGTTTGTTTATTTATTTATTTTCTAAGTAAAAAATAAATGTCACCAATTTTTGACACGCTTTGGTAATTTATAAGTTTAGATTTTTATACATAACGACACATTTTATATTAGAGGAAAGTTTTTAAATATTAAATTGTAACATGGTAAAAATATTTAAATTGAATTTAAGTATTTATTTTATTTCTTTTATTTTCAACTCAAGTGACCAAATTATAAAATAAAATTTTGTATTTTCAAATTAATCATTTACTTATATTTTATCAAGCTTATTATAAAAATAATAGCTTAAAAACTACCTGATATGAGAGCTACGGGAAATATAAAATACGAATTATGTAAAAAAATGTATTTTTTCAATCAATGTGCAAAAGAAAGCAATTTTGGTAATTTTTGATCTGTCAAAACTAACGTAATTAATGTTACATCGAAATAATTAGGTTGTTTTCAATTACTTAGCAGAGAAAAATCAACTATGTCCTGCAGCAAAAGAAAAGCTATTATTTCTTAATTATGGGAGAATAAAATGAAGATAATTAAGAAAAAACTCATGAAACTTTGTTATTCTTACAAATAATAAAAGAGTTATTACAATTTTTGTTACGGATCTCATGATAGTAAATTTATTTTCTAATTCTCTTTAACATTCTTTGTTGAAAATTTGTATTTCTCATTTTATTTAAATATGACAATTAATAAAATTGGATTAAGTAATTAATTCAAGAATTCGTAAGGTTTTATAATTCCTTATTAAAAGTACACCATTGAGTTGTTAATTACTTAATAATCAAATTATTTGGAATTGCCTTGCTTAAAAAATGGTAATTGATTACACATTCTTAAGAAAATTATTTTATAAAATAATAATTCAAAGGGGAAATATCATCGTATCATATATTGAAAATGATATGGTTAAGAGCTGATCACATCTGATAACTTACCTGCTAGAATAGTACAAATACTTTGCAATTTGCATGCCATGAAATAGCTTTCAGTCGGCAAGGTGTGACATAAACAAGAGAATATCAATGAAAATGACTATATACCGAACAACTTAACTATAATTTAAAAGAATACATTGAGTTTTAAATTGATGATAAATTTAAAAACACAGGCACAAACACTAAACAATTTTAGAAGTATTGTTAATTTATTATGCATACATTAAAATTTTTGAAATTAATAATAATATTGTGAGTAAAATTGCTCATAAAGTTCAGGTTTTAAAAATAGTCAAAGAAGACCATAATTAAAGAACTTAGGTCCAGTATTTTTGTCATTATATAAAAGGTTATTCAAACAGCAATTGGTGTTGTTATGTCAGAAGTAAGAAATCGGTATTTAATTATAAATTAGCCACTTTTAAATACTATAAAAATTAAATTCACAAAAATTAAATGAGGTACATAAAACTTAATTGCATTCAGGAGATAAATATTGTCTATTTTGTAATTATTAAAAAAATCCTTAATTACTATTGGATATCACTATTAAAGTTTAAAATAATTATTATTCCGTACTACTGAACTACAAATTTCTACATTTACATATAAATTGAGAGTAAATTGCAATGATATATAAGTATCAAATATTTGTTTTTGAATGTTTGTTGTTTCTATGCTGATATTTTTTGCTGGGTTCCATATCGATAAAACCTAATTTAATACAGAAGAACCAAGTGAGTTTAAGAAAGCCAAGACACTTATAGAATTTGGAAAATCTATTTACATAGTTATTAAATACATTTTTCTTAAATCTTAATTTTACTAATTAAGGAATCATTTAAGAAAATGTAAGATTTTAAGGTAATTTTATTTTCTATATCAATTCTGAGTTTGTTAAAAAAAATTGTCATTTATCATATAGGAATTAAAAATTTTATTTTACCCTCGATGAAATGGAGCAAAGCATATGCAATATATTCAAGTTTATTTACTTTGGGTAATTGATCTAATCATCAAATTTCTTTTTTTATTTAAAACATCAAATACCACTTTTTGCATCATCAAACATCACACAAGATCTAAATGATTCAAAGGCAATCAAATATTTTGCTAAAAATATACATATTAATGAGATAAAAAAAGTAACAAAATTTCAAATTTAAAATATTTTGAAATACTAAGGCCGTATCAAAAAGAATTATATGGAATTTTAAAAATGTCTTTTAGGATGTTGAACTTTACTTTTTATATATATCTCAGTAAAAATTGTACTAAAAATTAAATGTAGCAGTTGAAGCTAAGAAATTCCAAATCCTAATAATTTCTTAGCCAGTTAAATCGAATAGAATTTTCTGTATTTTCTGGATTACAGAGGTTTCTTAGTTACTGTAAATATAAATTCATTCAACTGAACTTTTATAGATTTACAATAAAATAAAAATTGTTAAAGTTTTTCTGTTGAAATACTTAACAAAATCAGTTGAATATCATAATTTGCTTTCATGATCTGATATTGATATTTAGAGTAACAATATAAATGGAGAAAGAGATAAATAATATGATGTTTCTTATTCTTAGGAAATCTGCATTGCTTACATGAAAGATATTAATTTTCTTATTCTTAGATAATTTATCAAATAACTTATTTTATATGAACTTAAATATTTTATTGATTTCAAACATAAATGATAAAATTGAGAAGGACTTTTATTGACCTGTTGTTTTATTATTTTATGATTTTGTCTGAAATAGTGTTAAATGTTCTCTACATTTGCAAAAATGTGCAATGATACACGAATTAAAAACAAATTTACATACTGTGTAAAAAAAAAAAATTAATGTTGGCAAATTAAACTATTAGAGCTTGATCAAATTATGCAGGATGAAAAGTTTACCAATCCATTTAAATCTAAAACATAATATATTTACTTTTTTATTTTGGTTTGATATAAATTGATAAAAGTTTTAAAAATAGGAGCAATTCTATAAAACTAATTTGATATTTTTTTAATATAATGTAACGGGCAGTTTAACCAGTGTATTTAATACTTAATTAAAAAAATTCTAGGGCTGTCAGCAAAATCACTTGTGTTTGTCTTTCAAATTTTTTAAAACATATAACTTTGTAAAACATATAAGCATTCAAACTTTTTAAAACATATTTCATTAGGACTGTATACATTTAAGTGAGAACTATTAGGAATTATAAAAGAAAAATGCTTAGGAATGAATTAAAATGAACTAAGCCTATTTCCTAAGTCTTAAGCCATTAAATCTATTCTTTATAATTTACTATAATCGTAGTTCATTTCATTGAAATATAAATTCTATACAATATATTTTTAAAATACATTTAATATGTATGTTTAAGAAATTAGAATTCATTTCATCTTCGAAAAGGATATTTTTATCAAATATTCACAAAAATTTTCAATTAAAATCAATTGTTTACCCCTCTTACAATATGAGATATTATTTTTTCGTGAAAATATAAAACCCTTTAAATGTAAGAAAACTAAATTATCTTTTACTAAAATTGTAGTGTGAAAGTACAAAATTCAATCAATTCTGAATTTCATTAAAATGCTGAAAATAAAGCAAAAATGTCCAAAGTAAACCTTAAAATAATTCATTTTTGCCTCAGGAATATAGTTTAATGCATGCAGTTTATTGTGAAAATTTTGAATTTATTAAGTAAAATTATTAATCAGTAAAATGACTGCAAAAGGCAGAAAAGCAACATCAATGTCATATTCTTCATCACAAGTTAGGTTTGAAACTGGAAATTTAATTTGCTATGATTAACATGAATCAATAAATAGTAAGCATAAATCCATATCAAATTGTTGCTTATTTTTATCCTGGGAAATATTTGTTCTCTTCTTTTAAACATATTTAGTAACATCGATAATTTGTCAGTAGTTTAATCAGTTGGCTCTGTATGCTTAATTTTCTGCTAGTGGAATACTTGATTTCCAGCTATTAGTGCATAAAGGTCATGTAATCATTAGTACTTTTCGCGTTAAATGGTTATTCATCAGATTTTTATATTTTTAAATTCAGAGACACTCTTTGACCTAAATGCTACTAAATATAATTATTTTATTTAATTTAAAAATATTCATTTATGTTTGCCCATAATTAGGTAATTTTTGGAGTATATCTTCTTTCATACTAATTTAACATTTTACATAAGACATGTTTGTTATTTTGACTAAGATATGTAGTTTAATGCTGACTTCGATCAAATAAAATAATGAATCTAGTCATGGGAATAGAGACAATTACCCACCAAAAACACATAAGAAGTTAAAGGCAAGAGAACTCAAAATTCAGCTGCCAGCTCAGGTTTGCTATTTAATAATTTACTAACTGTAAAGTTACCTCAAAATGCTTAAAAATATGGTAATTTTAAACTCAATACCGCTTAGATTTTATCATCAAAATTTGTGTGTATTAAGAGATGTAAAAAATTACATACCCTTCTAATAAAATTGTTAGCTGACACTACTATGTATGAAAACTTTACAGTTTATTTTAAGATTAATATATGAAATAAAAAATAAAATATTCATTTTAATATATACTAATTTTTAGATCAATTTTATTTATTTATTTTTTATGGTCATTTTATGCTGATAGGATTAATAAAAAAGGAATATTCAGTTTTAATTGAATTCAGAGAACTACTACATACAACTAAGGAAGGAATTGAAGCAACTTATAATTCAATAGAAATCTAGGGAACTGACAATATTACAATTTGTTATAAGTCTTCAATTCTTAATAATAGTGTTTAATTATATATTATCTATAACATTTAAAATATTAATCATGTGCTTTTTGGCAATTATTATATATTTTTTCATTAATTTGAGATGTAGTTTATCCTTAAACTGGTAGTTATATGATTTAATTGTTTTTATTTTTAATGTTTGAAACCCTACTATCCATCATTAAAATTTAATGTAATTTATACATACAACTGCTGAAAATAACAAGGTACACAAATGAATTAAAACTTAGTTTTTTAACACTTAAGTATCTGATATTTCTTACATGTGATTATATTTTCTTAAAATCTTCCATTATCTATATAAAAAAATATTTTGTAAAAATTTTATATTTTTAGCTTTATTTTTACATGGTTTTAGTGTAAATTGTTTAACTGTCCGTGCAGCTAATGTTAATAATAACTTTAATCATAGAAATAAATATATTTTCCTCATCACCTACCAAAGTTTTTATTTAACTAAAATCAACATAATAAGTTACTTTTGGATATTTACATTTAAAAGCGTCCCTCCAAGCAATATATTTTAATAATTTGTCTCTCTCACGAAATTTCTGCTGTTTTTTCCATGCGTGTAACAAAGTTGGAAAAATGTCACTGTAAAAATAAGAAAAATGCAATAATTATAAAATTTAAAAATATTTGTATGTTGTGGAAATCATAAATATTATATGTTTCAATATATTTACTTTTCTATTATTCGTAATTTACTTTACTATTACTGTTATATTTTTTTTTACATTTCTATTATTATTTACTACACAATATATTATTTAATTATATTTTTTAATATATTTTAAATAGTAAAGACTGTGTAGACATTAAAATAATAATTTTAAAATTATAGACTTTACTTTTAAAATGTAAAAATTTCTGAATAATGAAGAATCACACATATATAAGCAGAAAAATATATTTTATCGGTAAATAGTTAACAACTAATCTTTTATAATATAGTGAATAAAGTGCATAGAAAATATGGAGAACTTTGACGCATTATGAATGTAAGAAAATGGTAACAAAATTACTTAACAAATTTTTCTGATTTTTTTTTTTTTTTTTTTTTAACAATTGACGGAAATATTTAAAATAAGTTTGTTTTCTGAAAGAATTTTAACAACAAATTAAAATAAACGTTGTGCAATCACGCTGCGAAGTTTGAATTATTTATCATGAGAATGCCACAATTAATAACTTTAATTTGACTAATAATTATGTTGCAAATATTTCTGTACGTATTAGGTATGGTAACATATTGTAGATCTGCTGGGACACCGTACCTCATATACTAATGGCATATTCTCCTAGGTATTGTCTTCTAATAAACTTTTCTTTGCGTATTAAAGCATGTCTGACATACTACTTTAATTTAAATAATTTTTATCAGTGAATTGCACATAACATCAATGATATCAGATTCAGTCTAGATGTTTTATATATATAACTTTCCATAGTCAGCAAAAATCATCGAGATCAATTGAAAACACATTGAAATCTCAAAGAACAGACAAAGATACCAATATGACTAATCATATTTTGAATTCTTTGTTATTAGATACTTGGTATTGTTGAGGCAAATTTGTTTTTAATAGGATTACGCTTACACTTGCTTCCCTCATAAGATATTACTATGGAATATCTGTCTTAATTTGCTTACGAGAAGAATAATACAGATCTGCTACTTACTGACCAACTTTTATCAATTTTTGCTTCTTCAAATCAATGGATAACCTAAAAATTATTTTGTTTATATTAGGAACAGCATCTGCAATAAAAATTGCAAGAAATATTTTGTCTTAAATTATATAAGCTACAGTTTTAAATGAAATCTTAGTAATTGAATTTTATACTGAAATAGAAAAAAAAATACTTTTTTAAATTTCAATTTATACACATAACTCTTTTTTGGATTCTGGATGTTATGAATGCTGGCTGACAAAAGTTTTCATTCTCTACTTCCTACTCACTTTATATTGAGGGTGTTTACAACATTTATTTATAATTTTTGAGAGAAGTATATTCGGGTAATTTCATTATAACTATGCCCTCCCCTTCTTCCCTTAATTCCCTTAATAATCCTTGTTATATAGAATATTTTTATGCATTAAGATTCATTATTTAAAAATCACTCTGATGTGTTTAACATATGTTTATTTTAAAATAACTTTAAGGAAAATATTCATAATATTTTGAAATTGATCTGTAGAAACCAATATATTGCTCATAATTATCTAATTGAAATTAATACAAATAATATTTTAAATAACATAAATTTATATATTGATAATATTATTATTTGAAGTAATTAATTACCTTTCCAAAACATCCATTATTCAATAAAATATATGATTTACTCTCAAAATGCTTTAAAAACAAAACTAGTATTTGCAAATGTTTTAAAGAAAAATGCATAAATTTTTTTGTATTAATTTATAGGTTTTCTCTCTTAGAAATATCCCTTCTATAATCTTTCAAAACAACTTTTATTTTAAAAGCAAAATAAATAACGATGTTACTTTTTTAATTTAATTTTGTGTGTGATAAATCTTATCTCATTGGAGAATGTCACCACATAAAAAATAAAAAATGAAAAGGATAGAAAAAAAATTCCATGTCACCTAACATAATATTTATTTTTTTTTTACCAAAAATAAAATTTTATACCTATTGTTTCCTTAGGTGTCTCATTAGTTTTAGTGTCCCTATTTCTTCTCCGATCGCATGACTTTCTCCATTTCTGAGTTTTCAGCAAACAAAAAACTTTTCGTAAGAAACGTGCAAAAATTATTTTTTACTCTTTAGTAAAAAATATCTTTTTATATATTTTTTCAAGTTTTACACTCTTCTACTGCACACTTATTTTCGTGACAATGGAAAAGAATGCAGAAAAAATAATCTGGTCGTTTTAAGAAGTAGTATAATGAAAAGGCAAACTTTTTTTTTTCGTATCGCACTCAGTTTTCTCATGTGACACCATTAGTGTATAAGTGCCTTTGTAGTTTCCTTACCTTTTTTCAAATATCAGCAGATGGGGAAAGAAAGCTTTAATGATAAATAGATGTGAGGTGGAAACCCAATTAGCAACAACAGAGCGACGAATAAATCGAGGAAAGCAAGGGTGAGCATTTGAGGAAGAAATCGTTAAGTGAAGGAAATTATCTCTCTAGTCTGATTTGTGAATGTCTATAGTATTTAAAAAGGGAGGATTAAAGCAAGGAAAAGTTTTTTATTTTACAAAATAAATGCTTATTTTTTTATACATGTTTATCTCAATGGGTTCTTCATCTCTTATAATGTACATTTAAATGAAACTTAGGAAAGCAACAATAAAATTATTTTCAAATGCATTGAAATATTTTTTTT
>JAPDSC010019508.1:0-10463 GCA_026290005.1 Latrodectus geometricus | reverse complement strand
TTTTTTTTTTTTAATTTTTCTAATTCAAAAATCGAAAATCGGGCTTCAAGGTCTGGTGGCCAGCCCCCTTGTGCTTCCGTGTAAAAAATTCCAGGTCCCTGCGTGCGATAGATTTGGCTGGAGAGCTCGGTCAGACAAACGGACAGACACATTACACTTGCTTTTATTATTATAGACTAGCTGCACCCGCCGGCGTTGCCCGTGCATTTAGAAAATGCAAATAAGTGAATAGCGCAGGAATAGTAGTGTAGGACACGTAGACTGTCTCTCTCTCTTTCCCCCCCCCCCACACACACAACATTCCCCGTCGATAAAAAGGAACAATATATCCTAAATATTTTAAACGGAAAATTTTCCAAAAGATGGTCGCCAGAATTGTTTCTCAAAAGGAGCTGGTACAACCCCAGAATCAGCTATCGGCGAGCAGCGATCTCGAGAAGAAGTTTTATAAATAATTTTTTTAAAATTTTTCTAATTCAAAAATCAAAAATCGGGCTTCGAGGTCTGGTAGCCAGCCCCCTTGTGCTTCCGTGTAAAAAATTCCAGGTCCCTGCGTGCGATAGATTTGGCTGGAGAGCTCGGTCAGACAAACGGACAGACACATTACACTTGCTTTTATTATTATAGATAGATAACCCCGGAATCAGCGATCTCGAGAAGAAGTTTTATAAATAATTTTTAAAAAATTTTTCTAATTCAAAAATCGAGGGAGGCAGTCCCAAGCGAGTCAGATAGTTATAAAAGTATTGTAATCTACCCGAACAACGGCCCAGAGTCTATTCGGGTAGAAAAACAAGTTATTGTTTATTCAAGTTAAACTTGAGATTTGTATTATAAAATATCTGTACTCTTTATAAGCCGACCAGCACCTCCACGTGGTGCCTCCCGGAAACATCAACCTTGGTTGGTGGCTAACGCTGGCGGCGGGACAAAAGAGAGGAAGCGGAATTTTTTCCACACTATGTCAAAAGAGGGTGAGTCCCCTATTGGGGATATACTCTCCGCTAGTGGTAATCTTACCAAGGATAAGAAATCAGACACTATGAGGCTCATAGAGCTCGAGCATGAAATGGTTGTGGCTATTGCTAATAGCAAACTTAGCAATGCTGCACAACAGAGATTAAGGATCGGAATAGGTGAGATGCTGCAAATCGCCTTAGGGCAAGTTGAAAGAAATGCGCAATTGGAAGGAGAACTGAAGGCCAAGGCCCAAATGGCTCCCCAATTTGCTTCATATGCAGCAATGGCGGAAAGAGGAATTAAGAGGCAACAGCCTAAAAAGACAAAAACTAGAGAGACAAGCGGATCCAGAAGTAGGAGGGAGAGATCACGCCAGAGAAGAAATAATGTCGTGGTGGTCTACCCACATCAAGAACAAACTTCAGAGGAGACGAGAGACATAATTAAGAAAACCTTGAACCCTACTAAATTAGGGTTAAGTATAACTAGATTGAGACCGATTAGAAAAGGGGGTGTTCTAATAGAAACACAAAGCCCTGAAGACATAGATAAGATCATAATAGAGGTCAATCAAGACAACCCAGTCAGAGAAACAATCTTGGCAAGAAAGCCTGAGACACGAAAACCACGCATTGTTCTCTTTGATGTTGATAGTGAGATTTCAAGAGACGAAATAGTGGAGAAAATTAAAACACAAAATCAACTTGAAAATGAAGTTGAGATAGACGTTGTTTTCAACTACAAAGGAAGGTATGGTAACAACTGGGTCTTAACAATTAACGGAGAAGGATTTAAGCACCTTCAAAACCGCAAGAGACTTTATGTTGGCTGGACAAGTGTCCGATTCCGAGAATACTTGAAGGTCACCCAATGTTTTAAATGCTTAAAATATGGACACATGGCAAGAGACTGCAAGGGAGAAGAAACTTGCAGTAGATGTGGGGGGAATCATGTTAGCAGAAGTTGCGAGAATGAATTAAAGTGTTGCAATTGCGAACAGCATAATAAAAAGAGTAAATGGAAGGTTAACATTAATCATGATGCTAGGGATAAGAAATGCTATATTTATGAAAAAGAGATCAATAATTTAATAACCAGAATTGATTATGGAATATAAGTCTTCAATTAATCAGTTGAAGTGTTCGCATATAAACCTCCATCATTGTAGAGCAGCGAATCTTCTACACTCCGAAGACATAATGAAATTTAATATTGAAATAGCATCAATTAACGATCCTCATATCTTCCAAAATGAAATTACAGGAATACCAATTGGCTATAAGATAGTCACCTCTTTAGATTTAAAGGCGGCAATCATAGCTAAAAATAGCCTGATACTGAGTCCGGTATTATCAGACAATGAGGTAGTTATTGTCAGTACAGAGATTGATAGGGAGAAAGTTTTCTTCTGCTCTATATATTGCCCCCCTTCTAAACGACTCACGGAATCATTGACTTCCCTTGAGGCAATGATTTCCAGATATGATCAAAGCAAGTGGATCATTCTTGGTGATTTTAATGCTAAGTCCTCAGTTTGGAGTCCGCGCAATACGGACCAAAGGGGTCAACAGCTTTTGGACTTTGTTGCGAGACACGACTTGATGATTGAGAATGAATCAAATTGCCCACCAACCTTCTCAAGCACTATTGGGGAGAGTTGGATTGATCTTTTGTTGACTAAAAATCTTCAAGATCCAGTTTTGGACTGGAAAATACATGATCACCACACTGGCAGCGATCATAACTTAATGACATTCTCACTTGGAATAAAGGAAGCGAACAGAAAGTTTAATTGGAGATGGAACTCCCAAAATCTCGAATGGGAGATATTTAAAACCAAGCTATCTTCCATTGTAGAAGAATATCCACTTAGTGAGATGGATGATATTGATCAAGTCATTGAAAGTATCGAAGGTGGCTTGCTGGAGCTCTGTAGGCAATATAAGAGAAAACGGAAATCTAATCAAAGTACCAACTATTGGTGGAACAAAGAACTAACAACAGAGAGAAGTAAAGTTAGAGCTCTTCGGAGAAGATTTCAAAAGGAAGCAGATTTAGAACAAAGGAAATTAAGGAAGAGACTTTTTAAACAAGCCTCATCCAGTTATCGCAAGATGATACTTGAAGCTAAACAGAAAGCTTTCAGAGATTATCTAGCTAGTGTCACCAATACCAATGCGTTTGGTAATCACTATAAGATCGTTAGAGGCAGCCTTTCCAGAAGAACGATAGCTGAATTGATTCAGCTAGATAATGGTGAATACGCAAAAGATAGAACAGAATCAATTAACGTAATTCTGAAACATCACTTTCCTCTCACTAGAACAACGGTTACTGATATTGAAGAGGACTATTTAAATCCTGATCAACCAGAATTTAGTATCAGAGAAACTGAAGAAGCATTATTAGACATGGACCCTAATAAGGCACCTGGTTACAATGAGATCTGCTTAGATGTATATATGGAGTTATTTAAAACCAATAAAGATTGGTTCACGGGAATACTCAATGTTTGTCTCAAACAGGGTAGATTCCCGAGAATATGGAAAATAGCAAAAGTAGTCTTAATACCAAAAGAGGGCAAGGACAAAACATTGAGAAGTTCTTACCGACCAATTTGCCTACTTCCGGTATGGGGAAAGCTATTGGATAAGCTTATAGCAAGAAGACTTCAGTACTACTATAGTAGTCATAAGTTACTTAATAAAAATCAGTATGGGTTTATGAGAGGCAAAAGTACTAGTGATGCACTACGCGAGTTGATAATGAGAATTAGAGAAAACAATAGACAGAAAGTCTTTTCCTGTCTTATCTCCTTAGATATAGCTAACGCATTCAATAGTGCTCGATGGAATGATATTATGGGAATATTAGGAAGAGGAGGAATCCCGAGGAATATATATTGGATGATAAGATCCTTCCTTTCGGGAAGAACATATTTGGACGCTGATAACAACTTGAAACTGTATGATATAGGGGTACCGCAGGGCTCCAGTCTAGGGCCATTACTATGGCTAATTATAGCCAACGAGCTCTTAAATAAGGACTTTGGTCCTTATACACATTGCCAGGCTTTTGCCGACGATGTGGCAATACTAATTACTAGCAAATCATATTTTAAATTCACAAAACTTGCATGTAGGCCACTCCAGCAGGTACAGAATTGGACGAGAGAATATGGATTAAATTTGAGTATCCACAAATGTGAATACACAATATTTGTACCGCAGAAAGACATATCTAGAAGACCAGGAATTACAATTAGTGGAGCTCGACTAAAATACACCAGTGAATTAAAATATTTGGGAATCACTATGGACCCAAAATTGACATGGAATAGCCATTTAAATGAGGTCAAAGAAAAAGTGGCCTTACTCCAAAATAAGTTAACTAGAATCTCTAGAAAGACTTGGGGACTAAAGCCACAAATATTAAAGATCATCTATACCAGTGTTGTCGAAAGTATGATTCTGTATGGCAGCCAAGTTTGGTTTAATAATACTGTTAAACAAAGAAATAAGTTACAACAGATTCAGCGTATAGCCCTATTAAGGGTAACCAAAGCTTATAGAACAACATCTAATGAAGCACTTACTGTATTGGCTGGTTGCCCGCCAATTTATTTGAAAGCACAGGTCTTCCAGAGAAGATTCGAGTTATGGAGATATGGTACGACAGTCACAATTGACAACATTTCCTGGAGCTCAAACAATGCATGGACTTTTAGTCAAAGAGAGACCCCACCATGGCAACATCCAGGGATAGAGTGGTCACTTCAACAAGATCATGGAGAATATTATGCCTATACGGACGGGTCACACATTGATAATAAAACAGGATGTGCGTCATTAATATATCATGAAAATACTTTAATAAAGACTATACAACTTAGACTCAATGATTCAGCCTCAGTCTTTGAAGCGGAGGCAACAGCAATCTTGTATACAATGAGGTATGCCCAAGTTAAGGAAATACAGTCATGTCATATACATACAGACTCAAGATCTGTCTTAGTGGCCCTGTCTGGGCGATATTTATTGAGCGACACTTTGGAAGCTATAAGAGATATTTATTTAACCAACAGAGACAAATTCACTTTTCATTGGGTAAAGGCGCATGTAGGGATCCAACACAACGAGGAGGCTGACTTAGCAGCCAAAGAGGCGACCAAGAAGGAGGATGTCGATATTACAGTTAAACTAAGCAGGCAGCAATTCAAGACCTTAACAACAGAAGCTGAGGCTAGAGAATGGCAACGGATTTGGCAAACTTCGGATAAAACTAGGAGACTCTATTCTATTTATCCAAATGTAACTACTAAACGGATACAGGGAGATTTCCATATAAATCAAATTCTTACCGGGCATGGAGCCTTTGGGACGTATGTCCACAGGTTTCATGGAGGGGACGAGAAGTGCTTACATGATGATGCAGTGAGTGATCCTGAACATTTAATTTACAACTGCGAGACATACAGGGAAATTCGAGAGAAATACTTTCCTAAGAACTACTTGACTTGCCCGCTCAGAAACCTTCTCCAAGGAAGAAAATTCCGTATGGGAGTGAAGGCTATAATGCAGGAGGAGCTTTTGTTACGATATGAAGAATGAATGCTAACAACTTAACATTTATTGTAAATACTTGTAAATAGTGTTCTGATTTTCTGTTAATCTGTATTCAACTGTTATACTAACACATTGTTATTGTATTCCATCTTTGTTCATTATCTTTGTATTTCTGCTTTTGTATCCTTGTTTTGGTACTCTAGTTTGAGTACCTGTGCTAAATTGTACTTTCTTTTAAATAAAGCCGTCAAAGTCTTTCGGTTAGAAGAGTCTCAATGGAAAGTAGTGTGGTTGAACCCCCGCCCTTTTTGGGCCGAAGTGTTCTACTGTCTCCGTACTGCGACACTCGCCGCATATGTACGGTCCCAGGATTACTGTCCAACGCGGACCTAAGCCGAATACCTTCGGGTGGGACGGCCCTCATCTTAAGGTTAATTCAAAAATCGAAAATCGGGCTTCGAGGTCTGGTGGCCAGCCCCCTTGTGCTTCCGTGTAAAAAATTACAGGTCCCTGCGTGCGATAGATTTGGCTGGAGAGCTCGGTCAGACAAACGGACAGACACATTACACTTGCTTTTATTATTATAGATATGTGTTAAATGTTCATAAATACATATATTGATTATAATTGCCTCTTATTATAACATTCTCTCATATAAATTATGATAACGGATTTTTTTGTATAATGGCACATACATGTACGTGCATTTATAAACCAGTCTTAAGATATTTAATAATGATAAACAACATGAAGGTATTATTTAAATATTTTCCTTATTCAACGAAACTAAATTGAGGAACGCAGAAAGATATTATTTGATATAATGCAACTTATTTGGTGTCAAATTTTCCTAATTTAAAAAGAAATTTCCTAATTAGGATAAACCATTTAGCCTCCTTCTTAAAATTATTATCTATAAGATATTTTAATTTATTATATACTTAGTAATGCTTCTAAGAAGAATATAATAATTTTATTTTTTATTTAATAATAATATTTAATAATAATATTAATATTCAGCAATAATAATATTTTTTTAATAATAATATTCGGCAATTAGTTGAAAATATTTTGACACATATATTTCATTTAGACTATTTTATTAGAATATAAAATATTTTTATACAAATGATTTATAAATACAATTATCAAACAACTAGAAATTAGTAATATATTTTTGGCTCGATTGACCATAATAAATTGAAGCTTTGAAATGAAGCAGGAACAAACGCTGCAGAAGCTTCTTTTCCACTTCGCGTCTACATACAGGGCATGTAGGGTTATCTTCAAGCCACACTATCACGCACTTAAAATGAAATGAATGACTGCACGGTAATCGCAGGGTCTGTCCAGATGATAGAAGTTCCAAGCAAATAGCACAAGTTAAGTCATTTTGCTTAACGGAGCTAGACAATAATCTTTCAGAATGAACTTGAGGACTATGGTTCTCAGTTTCTTGGTGTCCATTCTCCACTTCTATTTCATCTTGGTGAACTGTAGTAGTTAAATTTGCCATTTTGAGAATGATCTATAAAGAAATTAAGATTTTCATGAGTAATGAGTCCTGATAAAAAAAATCTTTTATATTTAAATAATTCATTACATTTTAAAATTAAAATATAATACATCTTTAATTACACATTATACTTTGAATCTATCATCAATGCCTAAACATCGATGATCAATAATTCACTGACAAAAATTGGAAGAAAATTAGCTTCAACTAATGTATTTTAACTAATATATAAATGGATAATGATTAAGTTAGAGAATAACATGTCTCAATTTGAAATTCATTTATAAAGCTATCCGTCTATCTAATCCGTTTACACATATATCTAACTATCTATCAATATACATGTAAATATAATGTTTAACGAATAAATTTTACAAAATTTGGAATAGTGTAATATTACATTATAGTATATTAAATATATTAACAAAAATATATCCGCAATAGAAATAGACGTAGTATCGTCATGGCACATAATACAGAAATAAGTCATTTTATTTTAAAATTTTGTTATTTCACTACATGTATGTAACAAAAAATATATTTTTTGCAATACGTTGTCAGAAAAGAAAATATTAATAATTTGGTAATATATTTTAAATATTAACACTCAAGTTTACCACATGTTCAGTGTCTGTAGAAATGAAGAAAAAGTCTAGAAGCAATTTGCTTACATTTTGAAGTTACTGTAATGAAGCTCTTACATTTACCATATATTTAAGAAACGCAAAACATTCAATATTTGACGAATTTTCAGTAAAATTTACCTTTTAAGATTTAATTCTAAGAACATAGATATAATCTTATATTAAATATACGATGAATATCAAAAATTAAAATATATTTTATAACTTGTTTAAAATTATTATAAATTGAAAAAATCTAGCATACAATCTCATTCAAAGTCATTTATTGGCTAGTTAGTGAAATATTAACAGTATTTTCCGGAAACTATTCACTGAACATGTTTAGAAATTTTTAAAAAGTGGAGAATGACAAAAAATTTTTTTGCTTAAAAATTTACCGTTGTTTCTTATTAAATTATTTAATTTGAAAATACTGTATCTTAAAAACATGAATTAGTCCACAAAATGTAAGACTATAAAGTATGTATTTAAAAATCAAAACAAATCGTAATGTATTTAATTGTTTTATCATTAATTTGATGAAGTGCAAAATATTTCATATCTAATATTCTAATATCTTATTATACCAAACTAAAGCAGGAAAATTTGTAAAATATGTGTTTATTGAATTAATATTGTGTATATTATATCAATGTCAAATTCTGTATTCATTTAGCAAACATACATACTGAATGATGCCATAAATTTGAGACGCATACACAAAATAGTTACACAAGGAAGGTGATTTCTTACTAGGATTCACTTGTTTAATATGCCAGTGTTTGACTGATAAATATTAAAAAATTTAATCAAAGTTTATTTAAAAATTACTTTAACTAAGCCATGTACAATTTTAAGCATCTTAAGAATATTGAATAAAACATTTAAAAATGAAAATATAAATCGCTATTTCTTGTATATAAATATATGAGTTAAAATTTTCATAAATATATATATTTATTATAATCGCCTTTTAATATAACATTGTTTCATATAAATTGTGATTATGGCTTTTTTAAGTATAATAGCACATACATGTAAGTACATTTATATTACAGTTTTTAGATAATTACTTATTATATAGAACATAAAATTATTAATTTTTTTTTCCACGACATTAAATTGGTGAAAGCAGAAAGATATTATTTGAAATAATTTATTTGATTTATATTTATTAAAAAACTGATAATTATTAAAAAATTTAATCAAAGGTTATTTAAAAATTACTTAAACTAAGCCAAGTACAATTTTTAGTATTTTAAGAAAATTGAATAAAACTTTAAGAATTAGAATATAAATCGCTATTTCTTATATATAAATATATGTGTTAAAATTTTTTTAAATATATATATTAATTATAGTCGCTTTTTATTATAACATTATTTCATATCAATTATGATAATGGTTTTTTTTGTATAATAGCACATACATGTACGTGCATTTGTATTACAGTCTTAAGATATTTAATAATAAATAAAAAACATGAAGGTATTAATTAAATATTTTCCTTATTCAATGAAATTAAATTAGTGAATGCAGAAAGATATTATTTGAAATAATGCAGTTTATTTGGCTTCAAATATTCCTAATTTATAAAGAAATTTCCTAATAAAAATTTTTATTTCTGGAAAAAATTTATTTTATTTACAACACCTTTAGTTTTTTATTCGTTTTATAATTAGTCTTTAGTTATATAGAACAATACTGTATGTTTAGAAATAGATTTAGAACAATACTGTATGTTTGTGTGACATATCTGAAATATTTTACAAAACAATATTGTACGACGACGGCACTTGTTGGGATATTGTTTGATACAGGTTTGATTACTTAATTTTAATACATTTTCAAATACATTTTTAATAGAAATTTTATGTAATTTGAAGTAAATATTTGTAGTTTATTGTAAAGAGAATATTTTTTGCTCTTTTAAAAAACCAATTACTCTCTGCTCAAACTCATGTAAATTAATTTCATTTCTAGCGAATGAAATATTAATGTTTCTGTATGAAAACTCATCGTAACGTGTGACATGTAATCGAATACAATATATATGAGAAACCTTCTGCCTTGAATATAGTTAAAAATTTTCAAAACATCGCATCATGAAATCGTAATCAAAAGTTTCAAAATATTATCAAATGATTCCTCATTCAAATTAGAAAAAACAAAAAGTCGTGATTTATTATAACATTATTTCATATAAATTATGATAATGGTTTTTTTATTAGTTATTAAGTTCGTAAAATATTTAAAAATATGTAACATTTATTAATAATTACAATACGATAATACACTTAATTTTCGCTTTTTGTAGGAAAACTTATTGGTTTTAAATTAAAACTCAGTTATTTCAACTTTTTCAGTGATTATTTTTAAAAGAATAAATTACTTAAGCGACCTTATCCATGTTGATCATAGATATGTTGGAACTAATATTAATTTGTTGAATGAACGTTGTGCGCAAGTAACCGATATTCAGAGAGTAAAGAGTATTTGTTACTGAATCTAGTTTTACCTAAATTCATAAAATAAGCAAACAAAATCATAATTTTTGCTTTAAGAAAATATATCGAAATCTATGGAGAAATTAAATACGTAAATTAACATTTGGGAATCTTTGAAGCGAATTTAAAATCAACAGCAAATTAAATAATATTTTCAGATAATGCATATATAATAGAAAATAAAGAAAATCTCTTTAGGCTCTTACAAAGAATATGTGATTATTTTTAGTTCTCAAAAAACAGTAATTCATATTTCATTTCATTAAACACGCTAACACGATTCCGGAAAATT
>JAPDSC010019505.1:0-14375 GCA_026290005.1 Latrodectus geometricus | reverse complement strand
TGCGATAAATATAATTGTTTGATTAAGAATGAGAAGTATTATAAGCAGTTCTTTTGATATCTAAATAGGGTCTAAGTTTAATTAAATTTATTTAATGAATTTACCAAATAGTGTTTTCTAATCTATTAAAAACTTGAGTTATTAGTAAACTTGTCACTTCAAAGTTTCATTTAAATTTTAATATTTAACAGGTGAATAAATCTGCTTACTACATGTCAATGAATTCAAACCATCTTAAAATATCAATTTTCATATATTTGGTTCATACGGTTAGTTTTTTCATTTGTTTTAAATTAAACTATAATTCATAATACTTTCTAAAAAATTTTTGAAAAAAAAGTTGTTGGAAATTTAAAAATTTCATCAGAGATTGAATTAGATCGTCAGGGATGCAAATTAAACTGTTGGGTTGCTGGTATCTTACCTTTACATGATGTCTTTGTGTGTTAAGAATAAAAATACTTAACGATAAGTTTGATAGAATCACTTTTAATATATAAGGTATTAAAATAAACTATTACATAAATTATTTTGTGTAATGTTTTTTAAATGATTTTTATTTTCAAAATGAGGTACTGCTTTTTTAATATTATATCCAGTAATCGCCAGTTAACTTTTCAAAAAATTAATATAGTATAAATGAATATTAAATTTACAAAAGTAAAGTGTTAATATTAAGTTTCTGTTTATGTGATGAAAAAAAAAATATTTTCAATTTAAGTACATTTTGTTCATAATTTTTTAGGTGAAGAAGAAGAGGGTTTTAAGACCCATTTTAAAAAGAAAACTGGTTAGGAGCCTGCCATCTGAAGGTAAGCCTTTTTATACAATTTAGTCTTGAGTCATTCCTTTCACTGGTTATGTTTGATGTTATGTGAAAAAAAAACTAATAAAATAATATTTTTAAAAATTTTGGTTAAATTTAATATATTTAATCTTTATATAATCAAGGATGCAATACAATTAAAAATTCGTTTTAAAATCTTATAAAATTAATGTAAAGTATTGAATTTAAATTGGTAATTAGATTTTGAGTTACTTTTGTATTGTGGTGATGAAGGTGGTATAGAGATAAGTCAGCTGAAATAAATAGGAAAAACAAAAGGCATAATTTGACTTTCATAATTAAAAAAATAACTCTTAGTTGGAAGAATTGATTTTACTTCAAGCTAAATATTTAAAATTGATCAAAACTCAACTCACAGAGTATTTCTCAATCGAATTATCCTAAGTCTGTTAGTGAGTATCAATATATTTCCCTGTACCTGTCCATATTGGAGCTTTACTAGTTGAATTTAAATTACTATGTGGGAATTTATAATTTAGATGTAGAAACCGAGCAGATTATGCACACAATAATTTATCAGATAAACCCCAAAGGTATTATTTTACTTGGAGGACATTACAATTGTAGTTATTAACCACCTGATTTCAGAAAACCTGATAGTTTTATGGTTTGCTCAAGCTGTGAACTCTAGTTTCCAACAAACAGAATCAAGCTCTAAACAATCAAGCCACTGTGTAATGTTATCCTTCATGCTTAAAAATTTAACTTTGAACACTGAATTTCCTCGTGTTCTTTCATTTGTGAATTATTAGGTATGGAATTATATATATAATTTTATTCTACCTTTAACTAAGAAATTTTTATCGAGAAATGTATTAAAAATATGAATGAATTGAATTAAAATTTTGAAATTCTCTAATATTTGTGTACTAATATCTTTATATCTCTTAAATGTATTGTACTCATTTAATATCGTAGCTTTATGTTAATAGATTAGTAATAGCTAAAATTTAAAATTTCTTATTTGCAAATGTACCTATTCACCTATTGATTTTCTGTTAATAAGACCACATGATACAACAAAATTTCTTGAAATCGGTGTTGAACATCCCTATCAATAAATTTATAAACTAATATAAACTAAGTATGGTGTTTTGAGACATAGTTTGGTTCTCATTTCAGCCTAATTTGAATTTATCAATTTGTTTCTTCTAAACTGAAGTCTTTCCATATTTGAACTGTATCTAGAAATTTCTAAAAGCCTTTCATCATATTTTACCAAAATATCCAGTTACTATCCATGTTAATGTACCTATTTACATTTTAGAATGTTTCTTGCATACTAGATAATATTTTGCTGAAGAGAGATTGTCTGAGAAATATTATGGTTGAAAATGTTGTTACTTTTTGCACTATGCTTTTTAACGATATTTTCCTTTTAATTTGAGAAAAATTAATTTAATAAACCAATGAAATGAAAATTTTTGAATTGCATTTTAACTTGTGCCAGAAAATTCAAGCTTTTCATTGAACTTGAGAATTGAAAAATTCAATTCTCAATTTTTTCTTAAACTAAAATTTGAAAATTATTATACGATTGGTTTTAAATTATCTCTGCATAATTTATTGTGCTTTACCTGGAAGAAAAAACATTCAATGAAAAAACTAGTGAGACAAGCATGCTAAAAATATGGATAATATTTCCTTTGGAAAATATGTACCTAATGTCAGGATAAACAACTCTGTTTACTATTTGCTCAGATATATTAACTTATTTTTACCCCAAAATGAAGTTTCACATCCAGATCAACTAAAAACAAATAAAATGACCATAAATTATCTTCTGATGTTAAACATTGGACTCCTCCATCCACGTTCCAATCCATTTCCAACCGTTGTTTTATTGGAAACGAGGCTAACGAAGACTAAAAAAAAATACTAGGAAAGCAAATCCCCTTAATTTTTTTAAAGTACACCCGCGAATGTAGAAACAGATGAATCCCAATGAAATATACATATTTTCTTTTTCTCCCAGCTGTGTTACGCACAGCTGTTATTGGTGATAAAAAGGAAAATCAAACATCCTAGTTCTTAAAACAAGCAGATCTAAAATGTTATTTAAAATAATTACGTAAAGTACAAGTCACTTTAATTCTAATCACTGTAAATTAGCTTACATTAATAACTAAAGCTGGGAATAAGGGAAAAAAGGAATGAAACCTAGCATGTTGTAAGATACAATAGCCTAAAATCGGGAACAGATGCTGTATAATTCATAAAGCTTATTTTTGAATTTTTTTGCAACTAAAAAATGTTGCTCATGTAAAGCGGCAAAGTTGTCATAATTGTTGACAAAATAATTTTCTAAAAGAAACCTATACATCTATATAATAAATTTAAATCCAATAAATATTAAATATATGTTTTTGAAATAAGATTTTAAAGGAAGGGAATATAGTTAAAATATATGAAAATGTTCTAAATTTCTTTGTGATATTGTAAACACTTGGGTTGCATTAAATAGCATTTTGTACATAATTCCTATTCTCCATCTCTATGATTGTCAAAAGAGCCAGGTTCTAGATAAACAAGGAAGTAAAGAAACTGGCTTGATGTGTATTATATGGCAACTGTGCCTGAAAATTCTCGATATGAGCTTCATGTAATTCTGTGCAACTGTTCTCTAATTAAACCAGAACAAAAATTTTGATAAATCAACAGAATAATGGGTTTAATCATTGCAGATTTGTGCAAATTCGATTTTAAACATAAAAAAAAACTCAATTATGTTTTTGCACAAATCAGATACTAGAATCTCAACTATAAATGAATTTGAAAATAAATGCATAATATTAAATTTAAATTAATAGCTGCATTTTCATTATTATTTTTTATATTTAGATATGGAAGTAGAGGAAAATGAACCACCAGCGAAGAAAAGTAAAGAAACTAATGAGAGTAAGTTTAAAAATAATACTATCTCTAATAACTGTTGTCAGTTTTGCTTTCTTAATAGGAAAGACATTTCCATAGTAGTCGAAACATAGATTCTTAAAATTTAAAAATCGAAATTCCCGATACAAAAAATGGCAAAGCTTGAAAATATTATATTAACTAGAGGAAGAATATTTGACTATTACTAGAATAATTCTAAAATATAGGTTTTAGCAAATGAATTCTGTCTCATGATCCGTGTGATGCTGATCTTATTCAATCATCTTTCACGTTTATCCATATTTGGAATCACTACTGATTTTGGTTGTCTTTCACGAAATTCGTCACTCTCATGCGCACGACCACGACGAAGTTAACCAATTGTAGTATTTTCTGATGGTGCTTCATTGCCAAAAGTTTCACGAAGCAATACTAAGCATTCTTTGTTGAGGGAGGCTTTTTTTAGTCATAAAAAATATCTAGTGAAAATCTTTCAAGATTTATTTCCATATTTTTTTACACACGCACACATTTGTTTTTTTTTAGCAAGATTTTAACGTTGATTGGGTAGTAAGCTATTAAAAAAATTAATTTTTAAAAGCAAAGTTTGGGGCGTATGTCCATTTTTGGACCTTGCACCTTGAAACCCAACCAACCAACTCTTTTGAGAAATTCGCTGTAATTTATAATGTTTTCCACTGAAATATCTATCATGCCGAATAATTTTTTACTTGATAGCGTTTAATCATTTTCCTAAATACTTGCACTTTGCATCTGGTCATCTATTATGTAAACAGTTCTGAATAGAAATATATTCCAAAACCTCTATGGTGCTACAAATGTTAAATTTTCAAACTGGTATTATAAAGGCTTGCATTGTTTAAAATTGATTTTAAAAAATTTGACAAACTAATTACGTTTATCAGCACACCTGCACCATACATTAAGGATAATGCCGGAAACGGTAATTAAACATGCAGAAACTAAAAAAATGTGATTTATCCATGAAGTGTGCATATATTAAACAAATGAGAAAGAACACACACATCGCCTGTACAGCAACTGAACAGGAATCATACTAATGATGGTTAATACATCATATGCTTCTCATAATAGGAAATGGTCTGTACAACGCCCAGACATGATGAAAATCACATTATCGAACCTTGCTTGGGCAGAGAACTCCACTCAGCAAGCAGTTCCCTCAGAAAGTCTGGTACCAGTGTAAGTTCATGTAGCACCGTCCCACCCGAAGATGCGGTGTAAAAAGTTACCGTCGATAGTTGGACGATTGCTCCTGGTCGACAGCAGAGGACTCATACAGGCTATGAGGCTAAAGACAATCTAATTTCAACTATTGAGACTCGTCCCTCTGGATGATTGTTCTACCTTTATTGGATCTAGATTACAAAGAATACAATAAAACAATAGGTGAGATAATTATATATACACATCATTTATAAGGAGGGGTACAGTATTGTGATTCAAAGGGGGATAATTAAAGTTCCGGTTCACGTTGATGTTGCAGCTCTGACTTGAGTATTTCCCACGGATTCCAACAATGGCTTTATGGCTTTTGATGAGTCCCGCGAGGCCCAGTTGGAGAAAATTTACCGGAAAGTGCTTTTTCCTTATCTTTGTGTAGTGATCGCAGTGAAGAATTAGGTGCTCAGGGTCTTGGGTAGCATCATCATGAGGACAGGTGTTGTCTTTGCCATGGAATCGCTTTAAATAAGTTCCAAAGACTGTTAGCGCCTGGTTAAAGAAGTCCGCAAAAATCCTATTTCTGCATACCCTCGGGAACAGATCTTGGTTTTTGTGGAATTCTGCCAAATGGTCTGCAAGCGCTCCAGTTCTAACTCTTTAGTCGTTGTCTTAAACTGCGTCCTACTAAGCTATACAGTAACGTCTACTTGGTCCTTTTCGGTGGCTTCCTTCGCAGCTTGATCTGCTTCTTCATTGTGCAATATTCTCACTTTAGCCTTGACCTAGTGGAGTCATTTGATTTCAGACACTGGATTACTTTAGGGTTCCGGGTTGCCGAGTGCAGTTAGTACCGGTCTTGAGATTCCTATATTTTGTTCGACGATGAAATTCATAATTGCCAAAATAGCAGTGGCTTCCGCTTCAAATATTGAGGCAATGTCATTTAACTTCAGTTGAATTTTCTTGATCATAATCTCATTCTTAAAGATGAGTGATGCGCAGACCACTTTATTTCCCATTTTTGAACCGTCCGTATATGCGAAGCTATATAGTGGTTTGGTTCATAACTCCAATGAATCTCATTGAAGAAGACGAACTCATGGTAAAGGGGAAGGGTTGTTGATCGAAAGATCTGGAGCACAGGCGGTAGAAGTCTCCAGGTTTGCCTGCAAACGTTAGCTGGGCATAATGAAACAGTCTTCACGCCTAGGGTAGCCCTACCAGGAGAAAATTCTCCCGGCGTACTTCACCCGTTCCGCCCAGGAGCATCCCCTCGCCACGGTGAGGCCGTTTGCAGGACTGGAGGGGGTAAGACCATTAAGAAACCTAGATTTTTGCTCAGTGAGTCGCAGTGAACTTTTAGCTATTTTATCAGGTCTGAAAAATATCTGGATCTTCACTGAGTGTAACAGACCAAGCTAGTGTGGAAATCCTTCTTTTGCTAAAGGACCTGTTAGCCTCCCATGATCTCCATTTACAGTGGATACCCTCTCATGTGGGTCATCTTGGTAACGAACGCGCTGATCAGTTGGCTAAGGAGCTTCACTCCCGAACGAAAAAACGCGCGATCGCACGGCCAGAGTGTCTACTCCTTCGCTGGGCATTACCCTCTTCCTTTCCACGAGTCCCAACCCGTACTGGGTTTTATAGCGGACTCTCACATACTTACCCCCCCTTCTTTTCATTTCTACTGTCCCAACCCGTACCAGGTTTCATAGCGGACTCGGACTTTCACATACTTACCTCTCTCTTCTGAGACAGGGAGCTCTTTTATGCACACTTAGGTCGGAATCAACTGCAAGGATGCCTTTGAAATCGAATTATTTTTTATTTTAATTTCGAGGAATTTAATAATAACGAAAAAAGCTTATCTCATTAATTAATATTTTTTAATTATATTTTTTAACCCTTTTCAAATGACAACGGCAATGACATGATGAGGCAATGACACTCTCGTCGGTTCTCGTCCGATCGTTGGTCTTTTGGTGACCGGAGCTCCTGTGCCTGGGGCACTTATCTCCTATGTAATAATCTAATTTGTTAGCCATAATTTATGTTTGGCCTTTTTTAAAATTGATTTTAGATCTAAAGTTTGGGTTTCATTTTTTCTGAGATGGAGCTCTAGGATCGAGCCAGTATCCCCATGGTATGCATGGTACACGACAAGGTCTATGTACAAAGGGGGTGTTACATATCCAGGCAAATTACCTGATTAGACTTTTATAACATCATCTTCTTGGTTATACAACAAATCTAGGTTATTGTATTGAATTATTTCAGTTTGACAATCACAGATATTAAATTATAACATTCACATATATAACTAAATGAGTCAAAATAATATATATATTTTTATAAATGAACTGCTTGCAGCGAGTCTTCTCGGTGCCGTTCTAGGAACTGCTACTCATCGAATGAAAATGCAGCGTCAGCAAGAAGAGTCTAGTCAACAACCAAAAGAAAGTGCTCAGCAACAGCATAAAGCCTTGGGAGAATCAAGCCTTACCACAGAATCCAATGATGAGTGCATTGCATATGCTGCCCTCACTCAACCATCATCAGATGATCAATCCTCTATCTGTGCCTTATTACGGGGATTTTACAGATTTGAATAATTAAAATTTAAATATTATTTAGATCCAACAAACAGTCTAGTACAATTTTTGAGCAAATTCAGTTTGACAATTTTCAGATATTCATCAATACATACACATTTATACAACAGTCAATATTACAGTTTTGAATTATTACGATTGAAACATTATTTATCCGGTTAACATGTAAGTTGCTTAATAGTTTTATATACACTTTTTACAGGTCATAAGGTGGGAATAGATAATTATACAGTTGATGATTACATAATTGATAGTTGTATTTACAGCAATTCAACATAGTGCATTTGATTAATCTTAACTAAATTTTACTTCATCACCAAGAACTATAACTATATAATATTATTATGGAGAATTCTAGTGTTTTTGATTAGAATTCCTATGCCTCCTGGCTGGCAGTTTATGTAGTGGTTGTTTGTGTTGTTTTTGCAATTTTTATAAAATGAGTAGTTGATAACACTAATATTTTGGATGTCGCGAAGATGCGTTTCCTGAATTAGCAGAATATCCGGAGAGTGAGTGTCAACAAACACTCTTAGTTCGTCTAATTTGGAGTAGATGCCATTGGCATTCCACATACAGATGGTTGTTGGTATTCATGGTGTGACTGTTTGATTAGGTAGCCTCCATAATAATAAAGAATAGATCTCCAACATTATCAGTTTGACTGATTGTTGGTAATATGTTTTTTACTACGGCAATTAATTGCAAGAATTAATTGCCCTATTTTGAGAAAGTTCATTGAAAACTTGGAGTAATGATAGAATATTTCCCATATTCCCCCCCTATTAAGGGCGGTGAGTTGTCATTAAAATTTTTATTGATGATATATAATTGATGTTATTATTAACTGCATGTTACTATGTTACTCCATTCCTAACGGTATTATTTATGGGCTCTTGTCTTCTGATTGAATTGTTGGTAACACCTGCGTTTTGTGTACTACTTGGTGCTTTTTTAATTATATTTTTGTTTATTGGGAAGCTGGGGCACCCCCTAAAATTTGCAGGATGCTCCCCCGCATTCTCCGCATTTGGGCTTCTCTACTCTGGTGCTCCCCTGCACATTTGACACACTTGGGTGTAAGTGAACAGGTGTCACTCGAGTGATTGAAGAGGTGGCACTGGGTACCCCCCCTGCACTTCTATATTTTTCTATTCTTATTTTATAGTATCCTAGCTCGGATATTTCATATATTTTCCTACTTTCTGCGTTGTTTGGTATGATGGACTTGAAACAAGGAACCCTTTTGGCCTTCGCATTTGATTTATTTTAATTACAATATATTTAAATACAATCCTCCCTTATTTCATCCGTCTCCATGTCAATTGGGAGCCCACGGATGACAATTTTTATTAGTCTCATTGACGATTTATGATGTAATAATTAATGTTTTTATCATTTAGGAAAGATGTTAAAACCCTATGCTCCTCAATTGTGCTAACAAACCCCTCGGGCTTACCTAGGATTTTAAAGGGCAAGCTTTCATTTACAAATTTTAATATCTCTGAGTATTTTTTGTTGGTCATAATGGCTGGCGGCTTGGTTTCATTAACTAGTTTCGCTTTATTTACTGAATTAATTCACTGTCATTTGCGCCATTTTCACCATTTTGGGCCATACTAGCATTTGATTTTTCGGGGGCATCGTTCTCCATATCGCTTAGGTCAGATAAGACCTCATATCTATTTTCAGTTACTAATTTTTTGGGGTTAGGGGTTTGGACATTATCCACTTTATTTCTCCTTTTTCGAAGGTTTTTATTATTTTGTGGGACAAAGTCCGTTTTACTATCCTTTTCGGTGATTTGGGGGCTCACATTTTCATTTAAGACATTGGTTTAATACAATGGTTTTGTAATTTAACCAGATATTCAGAAAGTAAAATTTTTCTGTTGGCTACATAGTGATTTAACAACACATTTGCATCATTATTTAAGGTAGGGGGATATATTTGGGTTGAACTCTTTTAGATATTTACTAATGATAAATTTCATAATTTCAACATTACAATTGTTATCTAAAGGTATTACACTATTATCATTACTAACATAATAAAACATGAGATCATCAAATTATTATTAAAACTGTTACACCTACCTCCTTTACCTCACCTCACCAACTGTATCGGTTACGAGGTCTAACTCATATGATATATATAGCTGGTATCGAAAGTTTTTCGATGTACCTCACTAGATCCTCATATATATCTGGCACCACGTATCCATTTTTAAGATAAGCATTCAGACGATTTGCTACTACATAGCGGCTGTGGGTTCAATTCCAGGGTTGCGTCAGGATTGGTCTGGACTTCTGGGACTCTGCTGCCTTTCCTCGTCTTAACTCGGCCAAGCATCATCGGGCGCGGTCAGTACTTGGGAGGATGACCACCTAGGAACACCGCGTGCCGTTGGCATTTTTTTATTCTGTACAGCACACTCGATCAAACGATACTCGCGAAAAATAACAGTCCATTTGCACACGCCTATATAAAAAAAACCTTCCAGTCAGAAGACAAGCCTCAATAGATCGCAGTATGGTGACTGCTCTACTACGTACAACACCCAGACTAGTACCTAGGTCGTCTACGGACGATTTGGCACCTACGCATCACACCCAGAGGGATTGGACCCAGAGGTAAGTCCATTAGCACTTCAAAGGTCTTAATGCTTGTTTCGTGAATTTAAAATAGGATCTAGAGCTGAGCAGGATGGCGATGTCATGCGCGAACGCCTGGCAATGGAACTCCTGTCCGAAGTTGCACCTTAGTAGATCATTGGCAACTAAGAGCCAGAGGATAGGTCCTAAACTAGATCCCTGTGGAACGCCGATGGAAAAGACTAATTGGAAAAGAATATAAAAATTCACATTAGGAATGATTTGTACTTACAGCAATCAAAAAAGATAACTATTATAACCATCAGATAACCATCAGCAGTTCATACTGTGTCCTCCTAATTCTTATAGGTGGCCTTGGAGGATTTTGGAAAATATTCGGAACTAAAAAATTTTTTATTATTGTATCTGCATAACTGGATATCTTTATGTATACGCATGCTCTGACATTTACACACAGGTACATATACAAGCATATATACATACTTCGAAAAATTTGTTTACTTATTGGGAAAAAATTTGAACATTTATAAAGCGACCCTTATTATCAGGTGTATACTTTTTTCTTGGGCCGCCCTCTTGGACGACCATAGTATGGAGCAAAAACAGGTGGTATTTGCTGAACTCTAGTGCTAAAATCTGGCAGGGGAGGTAACACAGAAAGGAAGTAAAGTGCCAGTTCAGATCTTTTCTTTAGCCTCCTCCTCGGGCACAGTGGCTGCACCGAAACTGAAGATGAAGAAGATTCTGATGGTGATGTTGGATGCACACCTGGAAGACAATGTAATTCTAAAATTGTTATAGTTTAATTTATAAAATTTATTAAATATGTTTAATAATTTTTTTTAATTTAAAAATCATCAAATTGTTAAAAATTAAACTTTTTGAATATATTTTTAAAATATTTTCTAAAATTGATTTTTTTAAAAAACTTATACTTGCAAAACGATAAATTGATTATAATTATAAAATTGTTTCTATCATTGCATAAAATTGTTTCTCCCATTTGCATTTAATTGTGATATGAAAGAAATGAAATTCAATTATCAATAAGGAAACTCTTCAGAATTATTACAAATACTGCTTGAATTCATTGTCACTAGAATGGGTGACAATCCCTTCACTTCAATGCAATTTTTCCATAAAACAAACAAGGCAACATGTGAAATTGATCAAAGCAAATCCATGCATAAAGAAATGCACTTATTAATTTTTCGCAATATATGAAAAAATAGATGATTGACTGCATGCCTGCAAAAAAATAAAATTCCTCTACACAAAAATATAATTTTCAGCAAAGAATAACCTATTTGGAACTAGCACAGATATTTTTCAAAATTTACTTAGATATATATTAAAATTATATTTTTAATCATAAAATGCATTCAAACTATTGAATACTATTTATGTTACTTACACAACTGTTGTAAATTCTTAAGAAAACTGATGCATCCTGATTGAACAAATATTAATCTCACTAAAAGATAATTTTTTACCATATGCAAGTTTTAAAAAAGTATCTTTCTGCGAGAAAATTAAATTTTTATTTTAGAGCAAATTTATATCTTGTTCTGTTTCATGAAATATATTAACTTCCGTAGTCTTTCACTTAACATTCATAATTTTTTGCTAACAAATTTAATTTTGAGCAAAGAAAAATTTAAATATTCCAATACACGGATAATATTACAAATGTTGCCCAGTTAAGTAAATTAAAACACATACCAAGTTTTAGAAATTCAACATTTCCTCTACTCCAAAAGAGTAAAAAATGTATGAAGACATTTTCAAATAATTTTCAAATTTATATACATTTTATACAATACATTTTTTAATTTAATACAATACATTTTCAAATAATCTAACAAAATACCATTTTCAAATAAGAACTTTTTAAATATTTGAATTATTGAAATACGAGGTACATCCATTAAGTAAATTCAGTTTCTGCAATCGCAGCGCTGCTGTATTATATATTTTCATGTATTAATAAAATAGGCTTATAAGAAAAAATTTCAATAATGTTTTGTGAAAAATATTTTTTGTGTAAAAATGGATTAATTAGCATTTATTTTAATGAAACAATAATTTATCAAATTTATATACAAATTAAATTGTTTTTATTTTATTTTATTTTATTTTATTTATTTATTTTTATTTTATTTTTTTGCTAAACAATATATACATTGCATATATGTAAGAAAATGAGCCAGCAAAAAAACAATGAAAAAATAGCTAATTTTTGATTTATTGTTAAGAGACCCAATAAAATTATACACATACATATTAGTGATAGAAATTCTAATTCTTTGTCAATTGATAATGAGATATGGATGAAGTTTTTAGATTAACAAGTAATAGATAAAAAAAGATTGAAAGTAGGAGCCTATAACTTAATTCATAATTCTGGAGATTAAAATTCCTTTTTCATATCAAATTATTTTTCTTGAAAAGTCGAAATAATATTACCTTCAATTTCAAGAATAGCAGTGCAAGTATCACTACTAAATTTATTGGCAATAGATACACGGTATGTTCTCACATCAGATTTTTTGGCTCCCCAAAGAATTAAACGAATAATGCCATTTGTATCAGCTTCTAGAGTCAAATGCGAATTTTCTGTCAGTTGGGTTCCATCTTTAAGCCTACATATAAAAAAAATATAAGTAAAATGTTGTTTACTCATAGTGAAAGAATCATTATTTTGTAGAAATTAACTTATGAGTATAGAAGAGATAAAGAAAATCTAAATAAAGATATCTTTTTTACAAATAATTCCTTACAGTAAACATGCAAACATTACCAAACATTAACCTCATTAACATTATTTTTAATATTATGCAATATATTAAAGAACTTTCAATAATAATTTTTTTAAAAAAGTAAATTTATTTTTTCATTGAAATAAAATATGCATGAATATGTTTAAATGTAAAAGTCACTATAAATAAATAAAATAGTGTACTTTGAACTGAGTTAATACATAAGCAAAATAACTAAAGTTAAAGTACCCAAAAGATAAATTTTACAATTTTAGCAATTTGTTTATGAATTAACACATGCAATGATATTTCTTAAATAAGAAGAAGTATTTTAGTTCAAAAAGTATACATTAGAAAGAATGTTTAATTCTAAAATTGTTAAATGGAAACATAACTATGACTGTATCATAAAGATGAAAGTATAGTAGTTAATATCAAATTAGCACAAAGGTCATTTGATGATGAAGAACATGAAGTTTGATGCTCTTTTGCTTTTTAAAATAAGATAATTGCAAAAAATCATATTATTTGGAAGTTATAATACAAGGAAAAAGATTCAAACTAGGAATAATAATAATTATTATGCAAATAGAAATGTCAAAATTTTCTAATTGAAATTAAAAATTAAAGCTTTTTCATGATGCATAACAAAATTTATTTCTCAATTCATAAAATAAAATGTAACAATCTAAAAGCTGTAATAATAAAAATTCAATAATCTGATAAGCCATGTCTTTTCAATAAATCAAATATATTTATAAATGATATAAATGTTTGATATTAAAATAATGATCATGAATGAGAAAGAAAAATACGATTTTACTTCAGGCTTGGGAGTACCACATATACAAGCTGTTAGTTTTGCTGTCATTATATTCAAAACAGATGTGTCCTTCAATTTCTTTGAGAATGCAGGTTCACCTTCAGACACTGCTGCACTAAAATATTAAAAAATTAAATTTTATTTTATTCAAGGGTGCATTAAATTAAATTTAAATAGAAGTGTTTAAAATTAATAACAATTTTTGAATACAAATATTCACTTCAAATTTTATAATGGGGTAATAATGTTGATAACTTTAATCATTAGGTATTGTCTTCAATATAATTATGACAAATGGCTTCTATATAACTGACTTATTTTAAAGAAAGTCAATAACTTAAGAAAAAGTTTTATAAGATCATGTTTTCAGAATTTAAAATAAATTTATGAATATATTTTCAAATGATAATTTTTGTTCCAATTTGTATATATATATATTTAAAAATACAATTTACATAAACATTATATTATGAAATTATGTAAATGAACTCCATGTTATTCAGCATAACTACATAACATCAAATAAAATATCTCCGAAATTTATTCCTTTCTTAGAAATTTTTAAAATAGGGATAATTGAGTATGACTATTTTTTTTTTATTTAAAAAACATTGGACTATTTTCTTAATTTTTACT
>JAPDSC010019501.1:0-42376 GCA_026290005.1 Latrodectus geometricus | reverse complement strand
ATGAAAAGTTAACTATGTATAATTATTAATCATTTATCATGATCTATCAACAATAAACTTGTTTTTTTTTTTCAGAATATCAAATTTGATTTGCAAAATCGACAATATAATTATTTGTTATTAAACAAACTTAACACTTATTCAATTACTGTAAATTTTGCCAGAATAAATATGACCAATGAGAATTGACCCAAAAAACCCAGAAAAATTGACCAAAATGGAAAATATCATTTAATATCAACTTTTAAAAAAACTGTGATATTTATTACAAATGTAGTCATTGGAAAACATTTATATTGTAAAAAAAACTACTAAATGAATTACATGTATTTGTATATATATATATATATATATATATATCACTAATTACACAATGAGGTATTGGTTTTAATATCTTATAATAGCATTAAAAGGTATTTTAATCCCATTATAGTCCACACACACGACCTTTGGTCTACTACCTAGGTATACATCATCCTAAAACAAATTAGCCAACAATGATATATTATTTATTTTATCTTTAGTCAAAACCATTAACCATGTTCAAAATTAGTTGCAGTGGCCTTCGATGAGCAATATTCATACAACTTTTAAAACTAAAATGTGTCCTGTCAGCATAAAGGAAGTTTATTCTTTTAATTTAATTGAACTGGCATTTTTGTCATATTTTAGACATAACATATATTTATGAACATTTGACCTTGTAATTTTAATATGTATAGTCCTACAAATACAGCAATAAAGATTGAGTCTATAATTTTACAAAAAAGTAAGCATTTACCAACCACAAAACCATCTGGAAATATTCATGAAAATACCATTGATTTCATTTATTGTTCATTTATACCATATTTAATGTTTTTTTTTTTTTTTCTTAATTAGAGATTGAAATATCCAAATGACTCATGTGCAAAATTCTATACTTCAAAAATATCATAAAAATAGGGAAATTTTCCTAAATTAAAAAATTCTGATAAATTCATTTTCTATTTTTGTAATGACATACAAGAAACTGTCAGTCAAACAATTCATAACAGACTGCATAACTTATGATCAATTTTATAATAAAGGATTAAATAATAATTTTAAATAATACTAAGTAATCATTATGAATGTTTACAACATATGATATTACTCAAATAATAAAATGATTACAATACATAATATTATATATTTAAGCAATAAAATATTTACAAAACATAATTTTATAAATCTTCCAGCTTGAAATTAATCAAATCATATTTATAAAATAAAAGCTGTGTCTGAATATTAATAAAAAAATAATTTTAGTTTGTTTTTTATTACTAATACAAATAATTTGCCTAGTTTAAAATAGTCTAAAAGAATTCTTTAGACTAATTTTTTTCATAACATCAATAGTGTGCCATTTCATATCGAGAACAATTATGTTACATACATATTTTTATAAAATCTAACATTAACAAACAAAAGCTTAAGGAAACCAATGCAACAGCATTAAATGTTTGAAATTTTATCACATTTATTCCAAAAACAATTTTATTTAAATAAGAGTCATTCTACCATGCTTCCATTGCAATCTATTAAAAATAACCATAATGCTTAATAAAAGGGTGAGTAAAATCTATGTATTCATGATTTTATGAATAGCAGAGTTTGTATTTATTCTACTTCCTCATTCTGTACTGAAAAATAAAACAATCTTCCCCACTGAGGAAAAAATATTAATAAAGTTTAGATTATCAATGGGATATATATAAGAAAAATGAGCAATACATGTCAATCAATGTACAATCAAAATTAGTGGATAAATTAGTTATTTCCAAGTTACTAAAATTAAAATAAAACATGAAATATTTCTAAGAAATCACAAATATATGTAATTTTTCAAAATTTATTAAAAAGAATTTAATTCAAATGATTCTCAGAAGTAATTGTATTAAATTACATGATTTAAAACACATCACTAAATAATTCAAAGCATCACTCAGGTAAATATCCTAAAAATTATGACCACTAAATGATCGTAAAAACCAGCTGATCACTTGAAACAACAGCAACACATTCAGTAATTACCAAGATATTCAATTATACACAAATTTCTCCTTTTCAATCATATATGCAATTTCAATTTGTCTAAGTTTCACACGTTAAAAAAAATCACATTGTTCTAAGCTAAAAGTCAGCAACTCATATCTCATTAAATTGTTTCGAATAGCTTGTAGTTTTAGATTTTAAGAAAATAAATATAAAATGATATTAATAGTTCTTCTATATGTAATTTGATTTTCAACTATTCTATTTGAAGACTTCCATTTTAACTAATTTTACATGGAACATGGATGTAATGACAAATAACAATATGTTACATATTTTCTGGAATAAATCAATTTACTTTTTGTTACAAAGAATTAGATAAATTTTGACATTATCTCTTAGTTAGAGAGTATTACATACACATGATTTCAAAAGTTATTTACGAAATTTAAAAAGTAAATCAAAATTACTAGCTTTAAGAATGTCAAAACAGCAAAAGTAATCAGATGAATTATGGAGGTGCATTAAGTAGAGAATCTTTAAATTAGACTCAAATATTAATATGTAGAGGAAAATTCACTGTAAATATATATATGTGTGTGTGTATTTGAATGAACATTTATTTGTATACACTTTATGATATAAATTTTGTCAATATATTAATTTTTATAAATGTCTTGTTTTCAAGTAAAAAGTGTTACACACCTTTGAATAATAAGTTTTGTTGTTGTATTCAATCATCTATGATCACTTTATTTAACATTATTTATTTTTATTCATTATTCCAATGCTTTTTTTTTATCAACAAATATTAGTTGTACAATATGAATGATGAAAACTATTGCTAAATGAACTACATACAAATTTCTTCAGAGGAAAAGTTAGCCAATCTGTGTCTATTTATTATTAACAATGTCTTTAAATTATTAACACAGAGCCTGTAAAAACAAAAAATAAACTAAACTAATCTCTGCGGCACAACAACTCAGCAGAGGCCAATGTTTACAGTGCCTGTATCTGTTTTCTTTACTGAGGGCTCTATTCTGTGGTACTCATGCCAAAGCTCTACGTTTAGTTCCTAACATGCTGAGCACTCAGCTTCATCGATCCACTGAAAGGATGAAAGGCTGATTCGACTTTCTCAGCACAAGAACATAGCTTACATAATTAGTAAGCATTAGAGTAAATTCAGTTAAGGTAATAAAAGTTAAAAAGAAAAAATCTAATGTTATCCAATGCTATAAAATATCTTAATTTTAATTGTATTTTAAATCTTCAATTCATAAGATACTTTTCTTACTAAACTCTAAAATTTTAATAAAAATCTAATAGACATTCATTTCTTCTGAAATATATGCATAAACATTACAATGTAGAAGATCAAAACAAAAGCATTTAGTTTATGGATTAAGTATTATAAACATAAAATGTTTCCTAATTAGGAGCCTCAGGCATATCTTTAGCTAACATTCTGAAACAGTAAAACTTTAAACTCAAAAGACATTCACATACACAGACCCACTATGTGTGTTAACCTCTGATTAGGAACTGATGAATATAATTTCTCTACGAATTAGATTCTTATAATTGCAAATCATGAATAGCATAGAACAGGAAGGTAATTATCGTCTCAATTATAGCCAGTAAATAATTATGATTTTTGTCGGGGCAAAAACTTGTAGCCTCATTATATAATTTATGACTTCATTCCTAAACTTTGAAGAAATATCAAATAATTTATATTCAATCAAATTAAATCATAAAATAAGTAAATTCGATAAGCCTTACTTATAAATAATTGCTTTCTATTTATTTATTATCTTTACTATTATTAGTTTGTCTACTATTTATTAAGTAAAACAGTACGATTCATGCCAGCAAAAAACAAAATTATAATTGCTATGGATCATCACTAAATGCAATCTGTAAGAAATAATTTTGATAACCTTTTAATATTTGATAACTATCCTACCTTGCTCTCTCAATAAGTATATAAATTTCTATTTTTAACAGTCCTTCAAAATGCATAAATTATTTAATATGAAATTTTCTTTTAATACCTGCATCAATAAAATTTTATACTAATTATAAGAATTGGTCTGTTTTTAAGAGTTCATATCTATTTTTTTAATAATTAATGCAGCTTTAAATTTTAAAAAAAGAATTTACATCCCATGGGAAAAGTTTGTCTACTATTTTATAAGTAGTAATCTTTTTGGCTGTTTTTTTTAAATTATTAACATGGTGGCATTTTTAATATCTACCAGAGACCATTCTAATTTGCAGTCATCATAATTGTCAAATAAACTTTTAAAGATCAGAGTATCCATGAAGTAAAAGAATGTCTTCATTTGGGAAAAAAGCATTTTGCTAAAACATTTTTAGCCTGCATTAAAAATATAGAAATGTTAAATAAATAAAAGGATATTTAAACAGGTTTCTAAGAGAAATATAAACATGGAGTTTTTGGAGTTTATTCAAAGTTTCCTTGACCACATAAAATGTGCATGTATTAATATTTTTGAAATTTGATGGCTGATATTATTGTTAAGGCTATCAATTTTTTCCTTATAATTTATAACCGTTAAGGTAATCAGTACAATTATATCAAAGACAATATTAATATTATATAATGTCCACTGAAATAATTAATGATTAAAAATGAAACATTATCAAACATTATAGATAAATATTACTATGAATATTAACATTATATAAATATATAAAATAAAATGAAATCATTTGGAATATATATAAATTGAAAGAAAACTTGGTAAAATTAAACACATGTAAAAATCGTATTCATGTCATTACACACACAAAGATTACATGCCTCTATATAAGTTTTGAACAAGCCTTTCATTTGCTTTTCCATTTTCATAATTTTCTGGTTTATTTTGTTCATTACAATGTTAATATTCTTCTTCTTCAGTCAAATTTTATCTAGTGCTTCCAACTGGATTTTTTCATCAGTTTCTAAGAATTAATATATTTCAACATTTTCTATGATGTAATCTATCTGTAAAAATGCATAATATATTATTGCATCACATGTGTATTTTTTGTATTAAGTATGTGTAGTGTAACAGTATGCATATTTTTCTGTGAAATGTATATATATATATTTGTAAAATAAAAAGCATTCAAATAAGTTGTTAAAATATTTATTTAGTGAAAATACATTAATTACACTATTGGAAAATGAGGAACATAATTTTTTCATTCAAAATTATATGTCAAAGGTCTTCATATTAAGCAATAAAATGCCAATAATTAAAATAAAAGGTACTCAAATATCACAGATGAGTCTGCATCTTTTTTCAGATCTTTCAAATTTTTATCTATATTAATATGTTCTTTTATACACATAAAATACTCATCCTCACATTTTTGTGTAGTTTGTTTTTATTGTTAAAATGTCTAGAATTCATTCTGAATTTAAAAAATCGAGAGCACTCACTAAGTGTTTAAGTTTGAAATCCACTGCCAAATATTTTTCTTTTTATGTAAGTAAATTGTATAGTTTAATTAATGTTCTTTTTCATGTGTAAAAGTTAATATATATTTACTTTGACTAAAACTTTTATTTTTACAAGCTATATTTAGAACATTTATTTTAATCATAAAAACAATTGCTCAATGATTTTTAAATTTCAAAATACCAATACAAAATTAGAAATCTAATCCAAAAAAATAAACTTTTTAATTTTTGTTTTATCAGAGTCCAAATTAAAGAAAAGCAGGAAAACATTTTAAATATATAGAGAATAGTAAAACATTTATGATTAGAAATTTTTATTTGATTGGTAAAGAAGTAATAAAATATTTCTAAAAAAATATTTTTTACTTTGTACCCCTTGCTTTTCCTAGACACATTTAAAAGAATAATTTTATTGTAATGGTAATTTTTTATGTTATAAGGCACATCCAACACTTAACACTTAGTTAACCAAACTTAAAAAAAATAATATGGATTTTCCTTAATATGTATATATAATGTTGTCAAATGTACTATTGGAGCACTTGAATCAAATGATATCAAAGTCAAAGCTACAGTAAATAAATGTAAGATAATAACTTCAAAACACTCAAACAATTATTAAAAGTAAAGTAAAGGCTATATTAACTGAAACACAAATACAATAATTCTAATTTTACACAAAGTTGTATTGTCCTCAACTTTATGCTACACCTTCCTTTATCCTTGACATATCCTATCCTAAATTTATCCTTTGATTTAAAATGAATTCCTTGAATCTCCCAAACAATTTAAAAAAATTAATCTTTACTCTCTCAAATAATCCTGTTTCCCTGAAAAAAAAATTCTCAAAACCCTATAAATTGTATCATTTTCCAAGATTGTGGAAATCCTGTTTAAGATACACTTTAAATTTTGTAACTTTAAAATTAGAATGTCTTAAAAATATTTTCTGTAAACCTTGAAAATTATAAGCTATAAATATTGGGAGAAAAAAAGAGAAAAGTATATCGAGACAATTTTGTAAAAGTACATATATTATGTATTACATAATATATGTACTATTAAAATATACATGTATTATGTTAATAGCACAATAAAATATTAAAGTAAAATAAATTTTCATCATCAAAAAGACAAACAGGATAACAGATCAAGCATACAGTATATAGGAAGATTCTTGAGATAGATAGAGAACATTGAGACAGAAATCAGAATTAAAAGAAAATATAGTTGGGAATAAATAAACACAATATGCAAATATTCTAATTACAATACTGACATTATAATAACTTAACAATATAAAAGAGCTGTTAAATTATTTTGATCATATACTGCACATTTAACTTTCAGAGGCTTTTTGCTTATGGTAAACCTACACATGTATTGCAAACAGGGAAAACAGAATAATTCCTCAGAACCAATGCCAACATTTGCACATCCAAAAAGGCAGAAATGTAATACTTATCAGTCACTGTTCAACAGTAGTTCAGATTCTAAAAGATAACAGTAATGTTTAAGGTAAAATATGATACCATATGCAAAAAAGCTTTTTTTAAAAAAAACTGTTTTAAACATAACTTTTTTGGAGGAATTTTTGTAAACAGAACTTACATTCATGTGCAACAATGAAGAAAATGTCAAAAGTTTCTAAGCACCCAACGTGAGAAAACAACATGAAGAAAACAAAAATACAAATTCATCACTCTTTGTTTACACTTGTTCAAATCAAACCCAGACTATTTGATTTGAAGAGCATGTTTATACTATTAGGGTAATAAGAACACTTGGGATTTGTACCTGTAGTTTTTTTAATTAAAAAATTGATAATTTAATTAACAGTTACTATTCTTTAATACAAAAGCAACAAGTATTTATTTTGCATCTTTTAGCTAATTAAAACTTTCATACCTAGACACTTTTAAACTAAAAATATTTTATCAATACAACATGAACAAACACAGATAAATGTAAATGGGCAACACTTTGAGCACTTCTTGTGTTAAATTTAAGTTTAAATTATTTTCGTATAGTAAATGTTTTAAGCTTTCTGTATTGTGAATATGCAATGCCTTTGCATTTCCACTGAATAGCATTTTTGATGATTTATATTTTAATCTGATTCTTATCAATGTTCTCAAAATTAATTTCTTTTTAGTATGCATATAGAAATTAAAGAGACAGTTATGTCTTATAATTCTCATATTAATTCAAAATAATTTACTTATTATGAATGACAAGTAGAATTTTATGTTAAAAAAATAAAAAGTAACAAAAGCAGTTAATCAAAATTGTGTATTTAATTTTTATCATAAAAAATGATACATCACAGATAACACTGTGTAATATAACATAAAAACATATTAATATTCAAACTTAATAATTTTGCATATTTTATACAATTTAAAAACTTTTTTAATACACAATTAATTATATATATTAATTACATATAAATAAAATTATCTTTCAAATATTATATCACCCATAATGAGAATTTTTTTTGGTAAAGGTGCATCTCGAGGTGATAAAATTTTAATAGAATTCTTTTCCATATTAATGTCTTCTACATACACAAAACCAAGAACACTTGTCACAATTACATTCTCATTTAAAATGTCTGCATAACTAATACCTAAAACTTGATTTAATAACTTAGGACTCAAAGGAACTTTAGTTAATGAAAGACATTCATCATTATTACAATATTTGTTTTCAGTACTTTTAGAAGGGGAACACTCTATCATAACAATATCTATTTCTGAGTAGTTCACTTCGAATGAAAAAGGTTTAAAAGTGGATTCTAATCCAAAGAAATATTCAGAGATTAAGTTGGCTCGCCTATCCCTTCTGACATCTCTATTTCTTACAATCACACCATCAAGTTTGTCAATAAAAATCTTATCAACAGAGTTGGGTAGATCGTTTTTAATCTTTGAATACAGTATCTTGTCATCAAGAACAATAACTGTTGTTACACGAAATGATTCTGCTGCATGGATTATTGACTTGTATCCCTGTCCTGTCACCCATCCACATGTATCTATTATGGCACCTGAACTACGAATGTTTGAATAGTTTTGCATACGGTTATGTAGAGTTATGCTCATTTTCTTAATTAAATCAAAATATAATAATATATTAAATCCTGGACTTTTATAACCAAAAAAATAAACAGAAAGGTTTTGATCGTTGTATCCTTTCACAACATCAGCGGATCCATCAATAGGTAAAACACACATAGTTCCAGGTATACTAACAGAGCTTTGTCCAACGTCTAAATCAATAAATATTGGTTGTCTACCCAATCGAGATGCATAGTTCAACAGATTGCGAGTTAATGTGCTTTTACCAACATCGGTAGGGCCAGTTACCAGAACGATAGGTCCTAAACTCCCTTCTCGTTGAGCTTTTGCTCTATTTTCTTCAAGATGTAAGTGGAGATCGTATATCACAGATTTTTTTGAAACCGTTCTATATTTTGCTCCGAAACCTTCTAATTTTAAAACACATCCAACCCAAGTGAAAACTGCGAATGAAGAAGAAAATTTATTTACTTTATTTTTTAACATTTCAACACCGAAAATTTCTGCGACGCCATCTAAAAGTTCTACGTTAATACCTTCACAAAAGCGTTTGAATTCAACTCTCAGTTCCTTGTGTGGTTCAAGTTCAAATACCTTGACATTATATTCTCCGCTAGCCATATTTCACATTACTGTATGCTAAGATATGTACTTTGAAAATTTCCATATGAATTTGATATGTAAAATTAATTTCCAAAAGAAAAAATATGAGATCACGTTTTATCTAACATTATTTGTTTATTTACATCTACTAAATTACGAACGCGGTTAAAGATAAATTTGATTCTACAATGTATTTAATAATATAAAATGAATTCATAATAAATAAATTGTAGAAAAATTTCAATGAAAGGAAGCATATCTTCCAACTGTTGAAGAATGAATGAAAATTTTTACAAGCCTTATGGCCGTATTCTCAGTGAGCCTCAAACCTAGACGAGGGAAACCCCGAGTCGAATCTGAAACAGTATTCACAGTCAACTTCATAAGAAGCAACCGGGGCGAAAATCTACTTCAAGGTTCAAAAACCGAACCTTCTGTTATGGAAAGCTTAAGCAAGACTGCGCATGTGCGCTAAGTCATTGCGACTTCTTTTCAACTCTTATATACTTGGTAAAATTTGCAATTTGCGAATCAAATTTGAAGCGTGTCTTAGTTTAATGTTAATTATTTTATACAAGCTTTACGTCTAATTTTTTATATAATCTGTAGCGATTAAAATTTCTTGAAAAACTAAAACGGTGTAAACGAGGAACTAAGCCTAGAAAGAAACCTGCAATTAAAGGAAGTAAAAATTCATAATCAATCTCTCTCTTAACGGAAGCTACTATTTCGGAACTATTCCCACTGAACAAATAACTAAACTATTGCATTGTTTGTTCTGCTATGGAAGCTCACTAGCTTGTAATTGGTGATTTGGCAGAGAAATGATCAATTTCAAGAGTGATTTCCAAAGTAAACATAGTTATTCTTCCTTTACTACCGCATTATATTAGAATGCCGCAGACAGAAGAAGAATGTTCAAAGTTCCATTGTTTTTTATTGTTAAAATGTTTGGTAAAAAAAGTGCTTATGTACAAAGAAATTCATAATTGTCTTGAATAAATGTATGTAATCCTGTAAAAGATGTAATAGATAAAAGAGTAAATTAGGAAAAAGAACATGGTTTTAAATATCTAGTCAATTTGTATAGAAATGCATGAATATATGTAATTCTATTCTAAACTTTGTTACTTATGCATTATCTTGTCAACCATTTTCATAAAAAAGTTGTCTCCGAATTTTGTAGTTTATATTGATCGTTTATTATTATTTAAGAGCTTTATTTTATATTGCTCTTTTTTAGTGACAGCAAATTCGAAATTTATGATTAAAACTTCAACAAATTCTATCAATCCCTTTGGGGCACTAAAGACAGTCTTTATTTTGGTAAAAACAAAGGAATCAAATTATTAAATTTATTAGTTATTTGCGGAAACTTTTCAAAAGACTATTACAGGAAATATAAGAATTTTTTACATCGATTTCTAAATAAAACCTAATGTTCATGTAATTAAAAATTTCCTTTAAATATATATTACTGCTAATTTGAAATTATAAGCAATTTTAATTATTTAATTCTACGTCACATTTGGATAACGCACTAAACTTCAGAATGCCTTATGAGACAGCATTGTATTTGCAGCTTGTTGATAAATTTGCTCCCCTCCTTAGAAAACACAAGCTTAAAATATTTCATTTTTAAAAGCTTTGAAATAAAAGAAAACTTCAAAGTCGAGGATAATTCTTCGTATTTCATAGTAAAAATAAATTATATGCAACATTAATGATGGCAGGTATTGCTCTAATTTAAATTTTAAAATTTCCTTATTACATATAAATTTTTTTCCTTTAAATAAAACATAAAAACAAATATATTTATAATAAATATTATAATAGTAATATTTTTACCATGTGTGGATACTTTAAATTTCCTTCATGAATGTAAAATGTTTGTTGATATAAATGCTATACACTAATTTATTATCAGATAATATTATTTTTTAATTGTTTTAAAACTATAATTTATGTTATTTTATGACTATGTGTGAAAGTATTAACAAGAACACGTTCATATATATTCCAAGTTTCAAAAATGCATGATGTTCTCAAAATTACACAAATATTTATAAATCTATAATTGAAATACAATAAAACATCTACGATTTAAAGCAGTTCAGATTGAAAAGAGAATTTACATAATATTCACAGCCTTAATATCTAAACAAAAGATGTAATTGCAAAAATAGTTATTCGAAACATTTTCTGATTTCCTCTTCCTTAGTTGTGAAAATTATTTGTTCAAGTCTTATTTAGAGGAAAGGTGACTCTGACATCATTTAATGGATAATCTAAAGGCCGAAAAGTGTTGTAAGACATTTTATATTTAATACGTATTATTACTATACGAAAGAATTTTTCGTAGATGAAGGTGCGTATGCCAACTACCAAGAGGGAGGTCTCGGAAAACTAACATCTATTCTGATGGATGTCTAAGTCAAAAGTAGGCTCACGGTGATATCCAACCTAGGATCTTCAATTCAGAAAAGCCTATAGTATTTTTAAGACACTGTATTCCTGAGAAAAAGGGGATTTTATCTTCATGTTGAGAGTGGTTTGATAGCCATGGATTGATAAGGCATTTAATTATATCCGATGCGATTTACATCCTAAAAGAAATTTCCATGGATAGAGAGCATTATTCACATGTCACAAAGGATATAACAGAAAACTCCCAATCACTCATTGATAGATGTACATGCAAGCATAAATGTAATACCCATTTCCTGTTGTTACTTAATGGCTGGAATCAAAATAAAGAGCTTCCACACCAAAAAAGGCTACGCTACATTATGAAAAGGTGAACATAAAAGAGAAACTGCAAACTGAAAGTGCCACAGCGATATGTAGTGAATATTGTTGCAGTGGGAAGAAAGTCGCATAAAGACTGTGGTACTGATTCTTAAGCAAAGGAAATTAGATATAGACAAGGATAGAATAAATCATATGCTTTATAACGAAGGATATGACAATATATCTTATAACTATTCATTGGAACACACATAGACCCTACACAGCTACAAAAATGTTATTCTTTTCATCTGGAGGAAAGATTTCAAGATCAAATAGTCTAAAATAGCTTTATTAGAAATAAATGTATGTATGTGTGTGTGATAATGTGGTGTATAATTTTTTTTATCTCAAAACACAAATACTTATAAATCTATAAGTATCGATGTCTTAAGCATTAGATTTATGAATACGAAAAGTTCATTAAAAAGTAAACGACTCTAGTCAAGTTATTCAACTAAAAATTGCGAATTTGCTTAGAACGCTTAACGAGACATTTTTTGGTTTAGATAGAATTAGGCACCACATTATTTCAAGATAGCATTGCAGACGAAATGGGTTGATAATAAAGCCTGGAAATATAATATGTGGATGCAAGAATCCATATACCATTCGAATGGTAATTTGATTGGTCTAAGGTATGTAGACGAGCTACTACGAAGGGACATTGTAATTTTTATTCTAGCTCTATTAATGTTTCTTTTATTTCAATCCATAATTATATCACATTTTATGTAGCTCATCTAGTAAAGGCGTACCCCTCTTAAAAAGGTTAAATAATAAAAAATAAATAAAATCAATATTATGGAGTAATGTATTTCTAATTTTTACTTTTGGGTATCGCACCAGAATAATTTATCCATTTATAAAGAACAAATTTTACAATTTCTACAAATAACACAAACAGCAGCACAATAATCATGTAATTGTAACAAAGATGTACAATTGAATTGCACATTTGAATTTGTACGTACAAGTCCTTGGCTTGATCCTACTTGAACAATTATTTTCAGAAATTTAATTAATGAAAAATATTAATATAATTTGAAGAAAAAACAAAAATTAATTAACATTTATTTTCAGTTGCAACATATTTTCTTCCATTTAAAAGTTTTTTTGATGCATTTCAGCAAAAAATTCCAATAAATTTTAAAGAACACACTAAATTTCATACTTATTAATTATTGTACTGTTTCCCCAACTAATAAAACTATTGTTAAATTTCAACTAGTACACAATGCAATTAAAATATTTGTTTAGGTTCAATACTGAAACATATTCCACAATCAGTCAGTAATTTTTGTCATAATGAGAAAAGTACAAAAATACATTCATTGCAAAATAAATTTTCTTTAGTAAATACTTAATTCATTTAAATCAGTTATTATTGAAGTCACAAACATGTATTTGAAATACATTTTTGTCAATTATGATTATATAATTCATAAGTTATGTATGTAGAATATGTAATTGTGTTTTAGGAAATATTTGAGTTCCTAATTAGATAAAATTTCAAAATATATAATTAAAGGAAAAAAAAATTATTTACAGAATGAACATATTAAACATAGCTCCCAATGCTCAATTTAATATGTTTTATTAGAAAACAGGCAAATTAAGCAATCTTACAAAATGCAAGTAGATTTTGAGTCACATTAAGTATAGAAGAAATTCCCCAAGACAGTTAATTTTAATAAAACTTTTTTAAAAATATAATTTTTAGATAAAATATATTAAAATGAACACAGAATACATTTTCAAATTTAAGCTCATAAATTATTGTGTCTTAATCCTCTGGAAGATAATCAAAAACTCCTAAGCTTAAATATTGGCTTAAAAATACAAATGATAAGTTTAATAGGATGCACCTAACTTAATACAATTTTTGAAGAGATTTCTTATTTTCCTCTTTCTTGACCAACATCTGATCATTCAGCTACAGGAAGTAATTAGTAAAACAATTTATAAGATAACTTCAGATGATTTACGAATTAAAAATTATTTTTATTTGAAAGATATGCTTGAACTAAATATATATTTTACCTTACCTTAAATAATTTAGCAAATTTTTAAATATCATAAGGGAATTTTTTCACGAAGTAATTATATATAGGTAACTACAGAACAGTTTTATAAAATTTTGAAAAAGGTTAATCAGCGACTGATTTAACTAATATAAAAAATTTGTTCATTAACATACTCTATTTCATAGCTGCATCTTTCTTCAAGAATGTTACTTTTGGTTAACAAAATGTTTTTAAAATTTGCATTACATAAGAAATTGCAAAATAATGCTCTAGATTTAAGCTCACAATAAATGCATATATTTTATAATTAATTACTGATCAGAATTGAAACATTACTTCAATAATTAATTGCTTAAAAAAACTATTCCATCCAATCACATTAATGTGACCACCACATACTTTTTGTTTGACTCTGTTGTTGAATAACTAATCACGAAAGGCAGTACAATGCAGTTGAATGTATATAAAGAGGTGTAAAGGCTTTTGAAAATATTGCAATCATAGGCTTTCGGACCAAGGGTTAAAGCTTTTCCGAAACAACTAAGTTCGTTTCTTGTTTATGTGCTGCTCTGGTAAAAGTATACCATGCATGGCAAAATGGGACTGTAAAAAATCAGCATCATGGCAAATGATATCACAGGTAGCATTTTCTGATGAATCGTGTTTTATGCTTCATCAGACAGATGAATGTCATATATAAAGTGAAATCTTAAAAAGCAAAAAAAGCATTGCTATCATTGCTGTAATGGTACAGGCTGTAGACGGGAACATCATGGTCTGGGGAATATTTTCCAGTCATTCTCTGGGCTCATTCATCATTGTAAAGGCACAGTGGATTAATACAAGTATGCATCTGTTCCTGCAGACCAGTCAACCTTTATATGTGCATTGTTTTCCCTTATGATGATGGCAAATATGAGCAGAACAATGCGAGGTGTAATATAACAGCAGTGTAGATGCATGGTTCAAAAAGCACCAGAATGAGTTTACTATTTTCAACTGGTCAGCAAACTCCCAACTTCAACTCAATCAAGAATATGAGGGACCATCTTGATCCAACTGTTCGAGGCAAGGATCTTCACCAGCGTAATCTAGTGCAACTGCCTATAAAACTAGATACATCATTGCTCAACATCCAACTGAACATCTTCGGGGAAAAAAAAAATTAATTGACTTTCTTCTAGTATATCTTGCAGCAGTCCACTCTGTGAATGCTGGTTATTCTAGCTTTTGACAGGTGCTCTCATTAATGTGATTGCACTGTGTATGTGTTAATATTTCTAAAAGATTAGAATTTTGCAAAAAATTACAAATTACATTTTATTAGTAAGATTATAATTCAATCTGAAAAAAAAAAAAAAAAAAAATTCTGAAAAATAAATAGTTCTAATAAATAATTTCTAAATAAAATTCTAATCTGTAGTTTTTCTATTTTTAAACAAATTTTGTTTTTAAATGCAATAACCATAGTGGAATCCTGTATCAATTCTCATTTCTTTAATTTGGAAAAAAAAAGTTTAATTTCTATTCAATAATTTTTATTTATTTCCATGCTTTTCCAATTTTAATGTAACTTGATGATCACTTTTCTCAATCGAGGTCAGTTGTTTAATAAACATTATATATGGAATTAATAATTAAAAATAGATGGAAGTTGATTCTAAAATAAAGCAATTGGCTCCATTTAGTTTAAGACTGTAAAATATAAGTTCTTTAAAATAAATATATTAAAAATAAATCACTTTCTATTCTTCCTCAAAAATTTATATATATATATATATATATATATATATATATATATGTTGCATATTTCTGATTGCTGATAAATAATCATTTTCAAGAAATTGCAGAGGAAACTTTCAAATTTTTAATAATTGAATAAAAGAATAATTTTTCAATTTTATCAGTTAACTATAAGGCCTTTCAATTCAACCAAAACTGTATCTTGTTAAACTACATTAGGTAGCACATAAGAATATTATGTTAATTAAATAGTCTTGGCTATGTGTCATCAATTTTGCTTATATTTAGAGGAGGCACTAAAATTTGATATTGTAATTCTTTTTAGCTAATATAAAAAAAATAAAATGAAAAGTTTACAAAATTAAAAATATCCAGTATAAAAAATAAATGTTAAAAGAATAAGTAAATTTCCAGAAATCACATGCCAATTTCCAAGTTTAGTTTGTTATACAGTGGTTATGTTTTGCACATGAAGACTAATTAATCTAAGATCTACAGTTTAAAATGGATTGAAAACCACTAAAAACATCAAAACCAAGATGAGATTTGAGCCTACAAATTGTTAAACCATAGGCAAGAGCGTAAGCCATTCAGCAGCCAGCTCGAAGTTAACATAAAATTCTAGGAGTCTCAAGTTTTCTGAATAAATCAATTTTAAGGAGCTGCATAAACCCTAGTAAGAACACATTTTATAAACAAGATTGAGAACTTTTCTAGGTTTTTTTAAAGCAATATGAAAAATAAAAAAAGACATTTCATAAATTTTCTCTCAAAATAAAAGAACATTAAAAATTTAATAAAAAATAATTTCAAATGATTGGAATCATTGTGCATGGTAATTATCAGAGAAGAAATTTCAGTGGTATAATGTAATGTTTTTCAACATTATTCAAAAAATATAAATATCTAATTGCTGCTGTCTAACAATATATGGTGTTATGAGCAAGACCCATTTGCTAATGGAATTTCTTATTGAATAAAGGGAAAAAGAAAATGTCAATAAAGATGTTTTGGAAAAAAAACCTCTGTGTCAATCAGGTTTTGGAAAAAAAATGTCAGCATTAAGATACTAACACTCTTGGTTATTTCACATATTAATCGAAACACTCCAATATTAATAGAAAAGCACAAAGCTACTGCTAAACATTGTCATAAAATACTAGAGAAATCTAAAATTTTGACATCAGAGACTTAACAGCTTAAATTGACTGATGAAAAGTAACTAGATTTCTAGTGACAAAGTTTGAGATTTATTAAAAATTTTACATTTATACACTTCTACAATTTGATAGGTGATGAATATTTACAGATGATAACAAATATTAGATGTTTAATACTAAACAAACACTGTGCCTAACAAAGCCATTTTGCACACATCACCTATTTCATATAAGTGAGAACAGAAAATTTATCTATATATTATTTCCTGCCATAAGTTTAAATATATATGGTTTAGTCATCACTTTCTATTAATGATTACTTTATCTGTTGATCCCAATATTCAGAATGTAAATATTTATGAAAAACAACCATACAGTGGCTTCAAGCTCAGACTTAATCAAAACCAACAAAATAGAAATTTCATTAATTCTGAACAGAAAAGTTTAGACTTTCTACAATAGAAAGTTTAAACTTTTAAACATAACAGAAACAGAGTAAACATAAATTCAAGTAATGTTTTACATACCTGTGTTGTGTTTTTCAGTAAATAATTTCACTATGAATTTTGAAATTATCTCTGCTTTTAAAGACTGCTAAACAAGTGAATGTAAGCGATATAATATTTGATAAATATGAATAACATTTAGAGATAAGATTAAAAACTATAGAAACATAGTTTGAATGTCCAACAAGCCTTCAAGTATATTGCCTTGTCTTTTCTTTCATATGAGGATTAAATTAATTAAATAAGGACCTATATCATATGAAACTACTATAATAATCTTCAAAGTGGAAGTTGAATCATTGATTGTTGGAAGAAAAAACACAGCACAGGCCATTGAACACTTCTAGTTTATCAAAATAGACATTATACTATCTTTACTCAAAACAAATTTATAATGCATAAATATGGTTTATATTAGTTATTTTATATTATTTATATTAATTAGACCTTTAAATATTAATTTCTTTAGGCAGTAGTGTGTGTAGACCTTAAATATGAAATATCTTAAGTTTAATAATCAATTACATTTCATACTTTTCCATTTAAAGAAAATCTTTGAGTAATGATCATAAATAGACTATTTATTATTATCAATATTTAAAAATATAATAAAAATAAGAAATTAAACTTTAAACTTAATAACTAAAGCTATTTTATTTCTGAGCAATATGTATATTTATACTGCATATATATAAAACTATAAAAGTTCGGCAAATTCTGTACATTCTTAAAATTTGTGATCTTGGAGTATATTTTTACATTTTTAAGATTATGATATTTGTAAATTGACTAATAATAATTTTCCTTTTTTATATAATCATGTTAGAAATATAACAACTTAATACTGAAGATCATGAAATGTGAAGATGCTTCTAACAATATTTTATAATAGGATACTAAAATATAATATAAATTTATTTTTAAAATTGCATTTATTTTTTAACTGCAGTAGATACATATTTTTCCAAATTTCAAGTCAATTTTTACAAAATGTAGCATGAAATATGGAATTTTTTAAGATATATTCTGAAACGCAGTAAAATAGAATACAAGTTTTGAAATGAAAATTCAATGGTTTCATTTCTATGGTGGAAGGTATTCCATACAGAAATTTAAACTATCTTTTTGAATAACTGCAATTTTATTATAAAATATATTCAAGTTAATCAGTGTATGTTTCTCCTTTCAGACAGTTCTATTTCACCCATTATAAGGATATTCTTTGGTAGAGGTTCAGGTTGAGGTGACAATACTTTCATATCTTGGCTATCCATGTCAACATCCAAGACACAAATAAAACCCAAAACATTTGTCAAAACAACAGTATCTGTCATGGTATCAGCTGAACTGAGAGCTAATACTTTATTCTTGAGATGATTACCAAACTCTACTTCAGTAATGCATATATCATCTATTGTAACATCAATGGTTATTTCTCTTTCATCTGAATTTTGCTTTTTAGAAACTTGGATGATTTTTACATCTTGGAATTTAACAATAAAAGTATGAGGACATAAAGGTTGAGAAAAGCCATAAAAATATTCCCTTACTCTATTGTCTCTACTCTGCTGACGTATGGCTCGACTCCTGTCAATGGCACCACCCATTCTTGGTATGAATGTCACTTTAACACATTCAGGCATATCCCTTTTTAACTGTAGATAAAGACGTTCTTCTTCTAATACAACTAGTAGATCTATTTCAAATGACATTGCAGCTAATGTTATAGCATTGTAACCATGACCTCTTGTCCAACCACAAGTATTAATTATTACACCAGAAGAACGAGAATTTCTATTGCTTTGCCTTATACGAGTATGAAGAACTTTCCCAATTTTTTTTATCAAAAGAAAATACAAGGAAATAAGTTGTCCTGGACTTTTGTAGCCAAACTGGTAAGCCTGTATCGCATCTTGGTCAAACCCATCAACAATATCTGCTGGTTTCGAAACATTAAGAACATTGACAGTTCCTGGAATAGAAAGTGCATTTTGTCCAACATCTAAGTCAATTAAGAAAGGTCGTCGGCCAAGTCGTGCAGCATAATTTAACAATAATCTGCATAAAGTACTTTTACCAGTATCTGTAGGGCCAACAAACATAGCAACAGGTCCTCTGCGGTCTTCTTTATCAGCATTAACTCTCATTTCTTCTAACATCGTATGTAATGTAACATAAAGAATCATGGGTGTTTCTTTCGTGACATATATTTGTGCTGGTGACCCAAGGACATTTAATGTACAACCATGCCAACTAAATATAGAAATTGATGAACCAGTTGGAACATTGTAGTTTTTATTTTTCTCCATTTCGGTGCCGAACATTTCGGCCAAGCCATCAACAAGTTTTACGAAAACACTGTCACAATTTTCTCCAACAAACATTCGAAATTCATTTTCTTCCTCCAACTTATAAACAATTAAATCTGCCATTCTAAAATTTATTTCTTAAATCGATTTTATTACAACCATTTCAAAATTAACTCACACATGATCTAGTATTGCTATTTGTTATTCACTAAAGAATTAATTAATTTGTCATACTGACGACAACCAAATATGTATTTATTTATACTAAAATTGTGAGCAATTACTTGTGTAGTGTTTCGTATATTATAACCATGCATATTTTTTATGGTCCTCTAAATTCTTGACTTTTAGCTAAATGTCTCTCGTGCATTAATTAATCAAAAATAATATCAAGAAATACTTAATATAAAAGTATTCAAGCAATTAAAAAATATGTTTAACATATTTTGAACTTTCATCGCTTAAAAAACACCTTGAAAATACAGTGCTGATAGGAATCCAATAAATTTAAAAGGCAAGTAAAACTATTTTCTAAAAGGAATAAATACTAAAACTTTTAATTTTAAATAAAAGGCTTTTTAGTAATAAGTAATTTGATTTTAAATACTATACATGCTCATTAATGAATTTATACTGATAGAAAATTTGATTTCTTAAGAAAATTTAAAATATACAAGACACATTCTTATTATTATATTAAATCAGACTTATTGTTACAATTTCCAGAGTTTACTTTACAAAATAAAAAAAATAGGAAAACTAAGCTTAAATAGCGATATTTGGAATCTGAATGTATGTTAAATATGTAGTACGTGGAAATATAAAAAAGTTTAAAAAAAAATGTACTTTTTTAGAAATTAGAAATAATTATTTTTTGATTCTCATAATTTTATGTTTTGCTCGTATCATCTGATTTCCAATGAGAGTAATCGATACTATTCTGCAGTTTTTGGAAGAAATTATCCATTCGTTGAAGTTCACAAGAAACAAAAAAAATATTGATCAAAATGCATCATTAATGAGAAAAATATGTCAGGTAGAATATTCTCACGCATGTGTCGTGACTTGAAATAAAATGTAAAGTTCATTTGGGGACTAGGGTAATGATTCCAAACAAGATTTTCTAAGTCTGTCTCAATAACAACTAATCCTATTACTGTACTTCTTGATAATAAAAGTGAATGTATAATTTTTTAGACACAATTAATACATTTAAAAGACTTCGAGAGAATTTTTTCCTCTCCAATCCCTGGTTACAAGGTTCATCACTTTTCAACAATACAAAGGGTGAAAGTGAGGGCACTTTATATATAAAAGGGAACTTAGTGGGCATGCCATTTTAATAACCAAAGTATTCCGAAAGTATGAAAGTAAGTGTGTCTTCGTAATTTAGAAGCAGCAACCAAGTAGGTAATTCCTAGATTTTCATCTCCAGAGGTATCCTTTTTCATGAAGAACATTTCGACCATGGCATAATACGTGACTCAGCTTTCATTAGTGATGATGAATCTTTTTTGTGACGTGATTCGAAATTATTACCTTCCTATAACGAGAACGTCGTCCTACCAGGCTTTCGTAGCCCTTGAAAGGATTGTGACATGAATATTCTAGTTATCATTAATATTTCGTATTCTTAATGTTGATAATCTCGGCTTTATTCAACTTCTAACTTTAATCCAGTATAAGTCATGATATTATAAATTTATCCTAATTTTTAGACGTTATTTAAATCATATTGCATGTCTATGAAAAATTGTAATAAGATTAGTTTAAAAAAGTTTTACATTTAGTGTTTTGCTTGATTAATTTTTTAACGAGTAAATTGGAATACATTACTTATAACTTTATACTTGACAATATAAATTATCAAAGTAATTTATTGAGAAATGTCACGTGAAATATATTACGTGCATTTATTCATTTCATTCGAGAAAATTTTTTTTGTCTGTTTTCCAAGGTTATATTGATTATATGATCTGATACTGGTTATACAGGATGCTGTTTTTTAAGCTCTTGTTAAAAAATTCTAAGCTAAAATTTATATAAACCTTGTTTTTTAATTATTGTTTTATAATTTTCACCAATGATGATTTATTTTAATAAAATTTCCGTTTTAATGGAAATTTTTTATTGTGTTATTAAAATCAAGAAAAGATTACTACATTTTTATGTGTAAAAATATAAAATATTCATACAAATGTTCCTTTTTAAATATAATGATTTTTTGCCTTCTAAGACAAATATTTTCCCAAATAATATTTAAAATGTTAAAACTTCAAAATATTTCATATTTTGAATTCTTAAGTAATAAGTAAATCACATTCAGAATATTGGATTTACTGCCGAAGCAAAATTTACAGATGTTTCTTTATTTTGAATGGACAAGATTTTTTTATTTAATTTTTCATATTGTAATCATTAGTAGATGGCAATTTGTTTTAGTCAGCCGATAAAAAAAACTGAGGATTTTCATCATTTAGGCTATCGATTTTTATCTGCTTAGGCTCTCGTCAGTCACGAGATTTTTCATAGATAATCAAATGGTAATACAAAATTTCATTATGTGACTCTGTCACGGGATTTGTAGGCATTGTTAGGTTCTAGAGCAGAGCTGAGATTAAGAAAATCGCGATCAACATGTAGACCGCCAAGACATTTTGGGGTGATCTCCATAAATTAATGATTGATAAAAATTACATAAATTAATGTAATTTTTATCATCTGTTTCCTTAAAAATGTGCTTAACGAGTCCCCAGTCCTCAGAGAAGGTGATCACGATACAAATAAAAACTGAAAAGTTACTCCCGACCTAGATAATTTGCCTACCCCTGTTTTTGAGAGAATACAGTACTTATTCACACAGACATCCCACATTCTATAATGCTTCTTCACATTATTTTTATTACAATAATCAGGGGATGAATATCATCTGATTATGGTGAATAAAGTAGGGCAAAGCTATTTGAGACAGATGAGATAGCTAAGACAGGTTGTATAAACAATCTGTCATAGCCGCCTCCAGATATTTCGAAGTAAATAAGGTGAATGATCCTTTCCATAAGCAATAGCAATTTTTGGCAATTAGTGAATACTAAGACTAATTAAATTATTTAACTTGTTATTTTGAGTAACAATAATGCGTACTAAATGAAACTAGTCACATAATGGTTAGTAAATTCTTATTGCAAGTACCAATAAGTATAATTTTTATCAAAACTTTTTATTATTTTTTTCTTTCAAAATTGTAGGTTTGAAAAACTATTAAAATATTTTATACGTAAAGAATGACATAAAATGATATAATACCATGGCTAATTATATATATAACGAGAACTCATACTACGTTTTTTCATGCATGTTATACAATTTGAGTCTGCTTCATAAAAATAAATTGTACTTTAATTTTTGTGGGTCACTTTATCAACACTTTTATTTAAAGCTTCACTTTTAATCACATTGCGCAATAATATATACTTAAGGTTTGATGAATGTTAATAATAAGTATTCAATTTATTTGAGAGAATCATTGTGATGCATTTGATATATAAATATTATATTCAATAAATTATAATTAGTTAAATTGTATCAGGCAACAGTAGAGACTGCTTTTAGGAAGTTGTTTGTGTGTGATGTGCAAGATGATTAGAGAGATCTTATGGAATTCGTAACTTACTATTGTTGTTGAAACTAATAAAAGTTATGTTTAATCTCTTAATTATCTGTCTTTAATAAACAACAAACATTACAATCATAATAATACAAGAACGCATAAAAATAAAGAAATTATTATAACTTTAATCAGTTTCTCAATGAAAGTCATTTAAACCAATACCTTTCATATGAATTAATTTTTATTATTTTTAATTTTTATTATCTAATTTCATAAAAATTTTAAAAGTTGCATTCACTCTTTCCTGATTTTTAGACAACTAAAATAATTATTTATATGAACACAACTATAGTTTCTTTAAATTAAAAATTTTGATACAAGAAATATTGATAAAATGATAGGATTATTTTAAATATCCATTTTATTTAAGGGGCTTAAAAGTTTTATACTGTATAAAATTTATGAATGTAAACTTCATGTATAAGTGAAAGTAATATATTTTCAGTTTATATGGATTAAGAATCTGATGATCGAGTATTGAAAAGTTTAACATTTCTTGTTACATTTGATGAAGTTATCGAGATTATTCTTAATTCAACATCATTGATTAAATAGGTATTTTTCTGTTTGAATAATATTTCAAAAAGAAGCTGTAAATATATAAGTTTAATGATTTGTAATGTAATTGTAAATTATCAATATGGAGTTCTCATAAAGATAAACAACATAACAATTGTAATGTAGCAAATATCTGTTATTTGAAATTGCCAATCTTTGAATTGATGGGCAATGTTAACTGTTGTTAAGATCCTTTTTGTTTGACTAATATGAATAATTTAATGAAAAATAAGGATTTGTAAACAGGAATTTTTTATAGCGAAAATTCTTAGTTTATATAACGTGCATTAAAATTCATGAAAACAATTTCAAGTTATTTTTTCGATAAAATTTGCTGTTTGCTTACATAGTCGATATTTTTAGTGTTTTCCTTCAGTAAATATTTTTAATGCAGCAACATTTGATCTATTCAAAAACTTTTAATGTCAATGTATTATTTTGCTTTTATAAATTGTTTGGATTTAGCATTTTATATGAAATTTAAACCTATTTTAAATTCGAATTTAGTGTTTTGTTATGAATGTTTCAGCAGAAAAAAATGATGAAGAAGCAAAATCAATTTTACTATGACAAGTTTTTGTAAATATGTCAAATATTCCTGTTGAAGCAGAAAAACAAAAGTGCTTGATCAATTTCGTTTTGGCTTACCCAATTGTTTCTAACTGATTTAATGAAATGGAATGCATCAAATAATAAAAAGAACTTTTTATAAAACAATTAAAAGAATTTGGAATACAAATTTTCATTACGGAAAATAACAGGGAGGCCACGTTTCTACTTACATGATTATGATAAAAAATTACTCCTAAAAAACAGTAAAACCAACTTTTTCTAAGATTTTTAAGCTTTGCTTATGAAATTCAGATGCTGTTTATTTTTACACTGTCATGAAAAGGCTGCAATTTCTTTTGCATTAAAAAAAATGTTGACAAAAATGCTTGCACTCTAGTTGCAAGAACTTCTTTATCCTCAGCAAATCTTTATAATATTCGGTTTTTGAAATACATGTTAAGTCTTATGTGGCAGAAGAATTCCTAACAAACTAATTTTCTTTCTTGATTTATACTTAGACTTATAGGCATCATGAATTGTATTAGGGAATTTAGATAGAGAAATAACATTCACACAGGCATACTTAATTAAAGTAATTCAATTTGGAAATCTTTTCCATCCATGCGCAAGTAACTTATAAGGCATTGTATTTGTAATAGGAGTACCTAATTTCAACATTAAACGCACAACCTTGTATATTTTCTTTTTAACAAATCCTCATTTTATTTTTATTTTCAATAAATTTATATTAAAACGTGATTATACCAAAAGTGAATACAGAATCAAAATTGATGTTATTTTTATATTTTACAATTAATATTAATTTTCCTTTTTTATGTACAATTTTAGGATCTTCATGTAGGATCATATAAGTCAATAAGTCAGACGTTCTAAATAATGTTTATTAAATATCTAAAAAAATTTGCAGTACATATCATTGATGTGTAAAATGGATATTAAGCTAGGATAAGGCATATGGACTACATTTCTAACAAAACAAATTGAATAAGCTCTATAACTAAAACCAGTTAAACAACTTGTTTGATAGAATATCAATATGTATATTGATTAATAAACACTTTATAGCAGAATAAAGGGAAAGGGAATAAACACTTTATATATTTTCTGTCTCATCTCCTCGTTAGCATCGCTATTCTTAACATTTCTGCCCTTATATTCATATAAACAATGCTTGAGAATTGTTAGTTTGACTTGAAACGCATTACCTAAAACTTCTGATTTCATATGTCTTATAGTTAGAACTGATGATTGATTTTTAGATTTTGGAATCCTTCTGCGGAAACTTTCTGGAAATTCGGGATGCGAAAAAAACTTTTACTTATAGATATTCGTTATTTTATGTGGATAAACATGAAACTAGCAATGTATAAAAATATTTTCTTCAAAACAATTTTATGGAAAGAAGATTATTTTCTGATTCTATTTTCTTGAAATTTTTCAAGATTTGAAAAGTATGATACAGATAATGATATTTTTGTTATCATTAAGAAAAAAAAGGAAACACTAGATGTGAAACAACATTTCTCCATTAAATAAGAATCTAAACAATTGCATTCATAAAGATTGTAAATCGAATTTTTAATTTAAACATAAATAGTACATTCATGTAAATAGTACAACTTGAATTTTCATGTAGAATGATTAATTTATGCTTTTTTAATTACGTATTTGGTATTATTAACAGCAAATAAATTTCTAAAATAGACGAGCAAAATTTTCTTAAATAATTAATTAATATTTCACAGATAATTAGTAAATTTTGACTTTTCATATTTAAAAAAATTTATAATTTAATAACAACTGCTAATAAAATTTATATTGTGTATTTTAAATGCAATTTTATTTGAATTAGGAAATAAACAAAAGCATGTCATAAAAATATTAATTTTCATTGCTTCTTATATACTAGAACTTGAGTAAATATTTCAATTCTTAAATTCACTGATAGATGGCGCTACATTGCTTGCAAAATTAGAATTAGAATCTAAAAATCTCCAACAAGGAATTGATACAATATATTTCATAAACCTTGGCGGGGGGGGGGGGTAACTATTTTCTCAGTTTGCGAAGTATTTAATTGAATGTATGAAAAATAATGATTGATTAAACTTAAGATCGCATATTTTTTATTCATTTGATTAAAAATGAAAACATTTGAATTTTATACATTTGTATAAAATAAATTCGATTCGAATGTATAATCAAATATTAAATTTTTAGTTTTCATTTAGCTTTTTTATGAGAAAGAAAAAAATATAAGAGTTTTCTGTCTAAATTCTCAGTCTTTGCAAGAATAATTTTTCACTATTTGTTTCTGTTTCTTATGTTGATTAAAACTGCTAAATCTAATCAATTCCTCAGAAATTTTGAACTCCAATAAATCGATATTATCATTTTATTTGAGCTATTATCGAATAACTCCTAAACTGCATTAAAGTTAAACTCATTACTTAACGATTAGTTTTTCGTTCAGACTATTATTATCCAATATAGTTAAATAATGCGCAGAATATATACACTAACTTTCCTTTTTAAAGTGGGAATTTTGGGGCAGTTGAATTATAATATAGAATATCTCTTGGAACTGTCAATGCTATAGTAATTTAAACAAATTCAATTTCTTGTTTTAAGCAGTTACGGATACTATAAAGAATTAGACAAAAAAAAAAAAAAAAAAAAAAAAAAAAAAAAAAGATTCTGAAATGTTGTTATTGCTCCAGAGGCATTCTCCATCATGAAACAGCAGTCAATTATCATACTTAATAATTTTAAAAAAAAGCTGCTAAGTTTACTTGGGCCGCTGTTATTGGAAAACCAGTACAATTATCTGAAAACTAATTCATCACTAAAAAAAGTTCAATTTTAAATGCATGTAATAAAGCTATTGCAAATCTAATTTTCATATTTTTTTAGTTTGAATATATTTCCATTTAAATCATTTATTATTGAAAAATAATTTATATAACAATAAAAGGTTCATTACATATTAATTTGAACGATAATACCAAGATTTTCTCATACTCTTTTGAGAAAATGATGACCTAGTTTGCATAGATACTTTAAATTAATCGACGAAATTAGTAAATAATTTTATTAGCTGCTAATCTTATTCTATTTATAAATATCGCAAACATACTCTCTAATACATAATATTATTACAGAACTGAAAAAACCGAAAAATTATTGATTAGTGTGTATGTAACAATACATACAATAATTAACATGTATCAAAAACTTACTTAACCATACATACTATGGAGAGAATATAATTGTTGACATAGATAAGGTGTATTTCAAATGAAATCAAAAAATTTTTTTTAATTTTTTTTTGGAACAACTTTGATATACCCCCCCCAAAAATAAAGCGCCAAATCTGGCACTCCCTACGGACTTTTTAGGGTTGCTGTTTCTTATTTTGGTGTTGCCAATTTAGATTTTTTCAGCTTTTAGGTTTTTGCTGTTGTCAAATTTAGTATATTCTTGTATTTTGTACCATTTTTTTTTAAAAATTTTTTGTTATTAATTATTTGTATTTAGCGAGAATCCATCTCAGCGAGAAAAAAAGGCGCCAAAAACAAGTATTTTCCTTAACGAGAAAAAAAGGTCGCCAAATTTCCGATTTGGGGGGGGGGTATATCAAAGTAGTTTCTTTTTCTACTTCTTTCAAGTATTAAAGATGATTATTGAGGTAAGACTGATGTGTTTTCTTTCGAGACTTCAGTTTTCAGTTAATTTACTACTGTCTTCGTGATTTCACTACAACAAAAATTATAGTTAAAAGCAAAGTTAACAAGCTTTAATTTACAAGAAATACTAATAACACATATTTATATATGAATATTTTCTTGATCAAGCACTAGTTAATAGTAATTTAACATTGAATTTAAAGATAATAATGAGCTTCCCTTTATAATTTTGAAAGATCGAAGAATTTATCTTACACTTTCTTATCATCATAAAATAAATATTTATTTACCGTTATTTTCGTGAAAAGTTCTTCGATATATTAACATATATAATCAAAACTAGAAGCTGTTCTCCGAATTTTATTCCACATTTACAATTTATATCAAATAATTACTACTTTCTTTGGAATTCATAATAAACCATCCTTTCAGTACATTAATTTAGGGAAAGATTTTCAAGTATAAATTTTTGTAGCAAAAATTAATTCAAATACTAAAAGAAATAAATTCAGGAGAACATGAATAATACATATGTTTATCCTTATTAACGTAAGCAAACAGGTCTTCTGTAAAACTCCCATTCCTTTTAAAAATTCCTTTTAGAAATTCTTCATCCACAAATAATAAATTATTTAAAAGGAAGAGAAGATGAATATTTCATCAACATTTTCGATCCATGTAAATTGTTTACATGCATTGCGTAATCTCATTTATATCTCCCGAATTTTCATCGTGCTAAAAAGAATACATTAATTTATAGTGTTGTAACACAATAGCAAGCAAAAGTAGTATGTAAAGTAAAGCATATAATTTAAAATAATTTCTGAATAAGCGAAATGTTGAAAAAAAGAGAAAAGCACCTTAAAAAGTACACATTAACAAAAAGTTCGAATGTTTAAATTATAAGCAATAGAATGTTTTTCTATAGATATCTTGTTATCAAATTATTCTTAAAAATGACTTTATATTTAAAAAGGAGGAACTACTTTGATATCCCCCCCCCAAAAAAAAAACGCGCCATATCTGGCACTCCTTACGGACTTTTTAGGGTTGCTGTTTCTTATTTTGGTGTTGCCAATTTAATATTTTTCAGCTTTTAGGTTTTTGCTATTGCCAAATTTAGTATTTTTTTCTATTTTGTACCATTTTTTGAGTTTTTATTTATTTATTTTTTTATTATTATTATTTTTGTTATTAATTATTTGTATTTAGCAAGAATCCATCTTGGCGAGAAAAAAAGTCGCCAAATTTCCGATTTGGGGGGTATATCAAAGTAGTTCCATAAATGATTTATCTTTGATAGAAAACTAATACTTAAATTACATAATTTTTGTTGCCATCAACTAATATGTGAGAGTTAATAATAATGTATCAAAGAGAAAATTTTATGATTTTTGAGATATAGCAGGATAATTTATCCTCCTGAATGGCAGTCGACTACTTCGTCTTTTATTTTAATAAAAATTATTATATGTTACTAATGTATTTCAATTCAGTATCAAAAAGTATACTGTAGAAACTCAAAAATGTTTTTAACCATAAAGTGTTTATTTCTTTCATTACAGTTGAGATCATGTATGCGTCACTTTATTTTACTTATAATTTATCTGTGAGTTAAGCAAATAATCATTTTCACCAATAATGTTGAATATACAATTTTGCCACCTATCAAAAACAAGTCAATTTGTCAGTGGGATTAGCTCTTCAGTGAGCAGTTGGAAAGAAAATTTTGACCAATATCTTAGTGGGATTGGTTATTTTATATATTATTGGAGATTTATCTCTCTTGATACTACTGTTAAAAATAAATAACTAACAATTAAGTAAAGATAAATTTATTTCATGTAGTATATAAAGCACATTAAATATTAATTTTTGGTTGTTTATGCACAAGCCATAAATGAATCATAACATCCACTTTATGATTAGCTTACATCGGCAAGGACGATTTAAATTTAGAATGGTTTAAACAGTATTTTTCTTAAATATATTTGTATATATCTGAAATATTTTGTTTAAGATTTTAAATTTCAAAAAAAAGTGTAGATGTAAATGTACTTGCTGAAGTCAGTTTTGAATTCTAAGTTCATGAGAGTAAAATTAATATATTTTGAATTTGGGGAGGGCAAAATATGTCTCAGATCAAGGTGTAGATATAGGATTGTGCTCTTTGGAAGGGGAAAGGCTCTAGGTTAAATCAGGATCATCATAATGCACTAAAATATGTTTCTGTTTTCGTCATTCTTATTTGGTGCTTGGAGTTCTTTCCGTTTGTCATTTGAGACAGTACACTTTATGTGAAGAAGTCTTTCGGAAAAGTGGTCCATTGTAAGAAAAGACTTACGGCATCTTTGAAGTATTAAAGTGTTTCCAATACTTATCTTCATAGCATTTACGAAGATAAGATATTGTCCATGATGTGAATAGAAAAGGGAACTACTTTGATATATCCCCTCAAATCGGAAATTTGGCGACATTTTTTCTCACCAACCAAAAATATCTGTTTTTGGCGCCTTTTTTCTCGCCAAGATGGATTCTCGCTAAGTACAAATAATTAATACACAAAAAAACTTTAAACAAAATAACTCAAAAAATGGTACAAAATACAAGAAAATACTAAATTTGGCAACAGCAAAAACCTAAAAGCTGAAAAAAACCTAAATTAGCAACACCAAAATAAGAAAGAGCAACCCTAAAAAGTCCGTAGGGAGTGCCAGATTTGGCGCTTAATTTTTTTTGGGGGGGGATATCAAAGTTGTTCCTAGAAAAGATTATTTCGAAGTGTTTCATGTGTAAGCAAGGGATTTTTCTTTCGCGTGATCAGAAGTCATGTACCAAACAGCTTAACAACCGAATTTTGCTGCAAGACATTACTGCTTTTTTTTTTCTTTCTAAGATAATTTTTCATAAACAGTAGCCGTATTTATGTCTCACAAAAAAGGAAACACAAGGAAAACTTCCAAACTTACCAAACTTCTACCGTGACAGATATACATGCTAAAAGCTCAAAAGCAACATTCATTTCAGATTGTTCAAATAAATAAATTTAAGAACTTTCACTTCAAAGAGGGCCATCAGTGATGTAAAAAATGTAATATGTATGATATTCTGCTTGTGTGAAGTTTTCAGCGAATCATTTTTCCTGCCGGTTGGGCACAAGCTAGCAGTTGAATCGTTAGCGTTTTCATATTAAGAGTTCTTGATTTCAACTTCTACTTCAGACCAGGATGTTCCTAGGAATTCAGAATCCAATCTGAACTATTAATCATAGTCTACTTAGTCCTTTTACAAGAAAGTCACCTCTGAGCGACAAGCAAATCAGCAACTTTTCAATCGGTGGGTTTTGATCCAATTTTTCGACGAACGGATTTGATTTGTCTTACCATATCTTAAAAATTTCTTTTTAAGATTTTTTTCAAGATTTCTGTAAATAAGTGCTTTGAAATTAATATGCAAATTAAGTTTTAGTTATATAATCTCAATTATTAAAGGTATAAAATTTTTTATCATAGAGTAACAAATTCGATCTAAACTATTTTTGTCACAGAAACTATGCATTTTTACAAAATCTAAAAGGTTTTGCTAAATTAATGAATAATTTGAAAAAAAAAAAAAGAATATATTAACTTTGATATCGTCTGATGTAGAAATTAGAACACGAAAATACATCACAGAATGGAACTAATATTTTTCATGCATTGATAAATTTTATACTGATTATTTTTGTTTACTCTTTCGGTTTAAGTATATATACACTGTGCTGAGAATGTCTAGGCCTTCACATCCTCAGATCTAAGTAAGGTCATTCTTATCAAATCAGACTATTGTCATTCCGTGTCTGATTTAATGTGATGAAAAAACACCCATAATGCGTCAAATCCCTCATAACTTTTAATAGTTAGTTACTTGACTTTTAAAATTAAGAGGGATTTTACATATTATACTTTATCTTTAAAATTCAAATTATGCATTTTTTAGATTTTAGAGTATTTTGTGAGTAGTACTTCAAATTTTTAACAGAGGGTATTTTATATGAAATTCACTCTAATATCTTTATAATTAATGACTTAAATTAAAGATTTCAGAGTAACATTTTATAACAAGAATTTATACTTTAAATGTTCTGAAAAATTTATTTAATTTGAAAATACTCATTTTTTATAATTTAATTTTAAATAGACGTGTGTTGAAAAAATTTTTATTGAAATTTTTCAATTTCTACATATTTGCATATGTTGAAACGTCGTAAGATTACGCAGGAAAAAAGTTGGCTCTAAACATTTGTGAATTCAAATTACTATCTTTGAGTCTTACAATATCTTGGTAAAAATATTTTTAAATGTTTGTTTATTTAGCAATATATGGCACTGTCTAACAATACAGCTAATAATCGTAGAGTTCCTTATTGAAAGTTTTGCAGTGACGATGTATTATTTGTGTTTGTTCACGTGTGATTAAATGTTTTGTTTAAAATTTTGTGTAGCGAGATCTTTGAGCTGTTATGTGTAATGGCGATTTCTTTTTAATTCCATTTCCTGACAAACGTGGCAAAAATAGTCGCCAACTGTCAACCATCAGCAGTAATAATAATTTACAGTATATTGTAGAAAGAGAATAAATTGTTTACAAGACAAAATACTTTTAAAAGTTTAAAATCCGAGTAGATATTTCTTATTCCCTCAGAATTCTTTTGAAAACAAGGAAAGTAAAAAAAATATTTATGTTAAAACCACAAATTGAAATCATGAAGTGAATATGAGGAAAATCAAGTTAATACTTTTTGTAAATAAAAATGAAACGGACATTAATATATATGTATATATACTGCGTACAAAAAAATAAAACATATATTATTTATGTACATAAAAAGGTAAGGAAATTTCAAACGCTAATTTAGCATACAAAAAATACAAATTTTTTCCAAAAATCGTTGATACTAATGGTTAACATTCAATAAAGTGTTTTAGTTACTTTAATCAGAAAAAATAAATAAAGCATTTTGAGTTTATTTTTAAATTTTTTATGCACATTCACTTTCATCTTTTCTCAATTTCATGAACTCCCGATAAAATAATGCCTAGAATATTTACTTTATTTGATTCAATTTAAGAAAGATTTGAGATTTGGACTAGGTTTATTACAGTTATAGTGCAACATATTGTATTTCAACAGTTCGTTTAAAAAATAGTTAGCTTATTTTACCTTTTATTAGCTCCCTATTTTCAAACTTTATCATCTATAAATGTTAAATAAATTTTCATACATTATAACATTCAAAAATGAATTATTATGTAAATCCCAGACTGTGATATTAATCTTCAAAATAGCTTAATAAAACTAAAATAGAATTCTTGTGCTTTCAGTGAAACCAAGACTTTATTAAAAAATTATAGTTCAAAGCCTTGCCAGGTATTTTTTCTTTTTACATTCAATAAATCACTTTTGCATTGAAAAGGAAATTCTATCAAAATACGAATTTAAAAGGGGAGTTTAAGGAGGCAACAAAGCATATTCAAACCAAATATATTGTGTTCCGCTCTTACCATTTTTCATCCACTCAGTTTCATTAAATAACAAAGAAAATGAGTATTGTAGGCGTATAATTCATGAGTTTTTTTTTTTTTTTCCTTTTAAAATGGGATTTCAGGAGAGAACCCTATCATTTTCTGGCTGAATTAACTGCATTTTGCCAGATCTCTCCCAGAATCATTTTATTTAGATAAAAACAACGTACCAAAATGATAAAAGACTTACAATAAAAGATAGCAACACAAATACTATATATCCGAGTGAGAAACGTGGAAATTGGAATTTCGCATATTAACAAGGAGATATTTGAAATAAAGCCTTTCTCTCTTCTGAAAGTCTGGCGCAAGAAACTAGATGAAAATAAAATTGCAGAAAAACAACGCATTCTGCTTGTTTTTATTGCATTGGTGAATAAGATAGAAAGATGGAAATTCATTTATCTCTAATAAAAACATTTATTTTCGCTTAGATTAAATTTTTTTTAAGTATCTCTTGGTTTGGATACCCTTAAAGTGGAAGATCTAGACTTTTTTTTTCGAAACACTGTTGAACTGCGGAAAAATGTTGTTGTTTCTCTTTTTGCGTGCATGCCAAATGATTGTTGTTGTTGCATCAACATGCTTCCCTGTATCTACTCCTGAGTTGGGCTCTTCTTGTTAGATAGAGGCGGGAGTCTTTGTTATTTAGAAGCAGGGACCAAGCACAATATTCTCCAATACTTGGCCTGCCATTACCAGAGGTTTCATTTCACATGAAAGGTATTGCGACCACGGCATATTTAATGTTCTCCAGCCGCCATTAGCGAACACGAAGGATCTTTGTTTGGGTAATGATTAGAACTCACTATCTTCCGATAGCAAGAAGGAACACCCTAACCAATCAGTCCACCGTGGCACTGCATGTCAGATAAGACAGCTGCTTTGGGAATTTTTTGTATTTTCTTTTTGCGACACATGAATAAGAACATTATTCATGAAAAGTCTTCCTAGAACGCTATGTTCAGATAATATTCATGACTTTTAGATTGTTTGTTTCTCAGGATAAAGTACCGATCTGGTAGCGGAATACACACGATTCAGCAGTTTGTGTGTTCGAATCTGTCCATGGGTGGAGATGTTTGTAGTGGTTTCGGAATCTACTTTATACCATAGGTTCCGATCTAATTAGCCCTCATGTGCAAAAAATGATAATTGAAAGCTAATAACATATCATTCAATATAAGGTATTCTGCCAGTTAAGATCACCATGCCTTTTGGTATAATTGCATTCTTTGATGTGGAAGGGCCCTATGTTCGAGACCAGTATTGAATCAATAGATGTTTGTCGTTTATTACATGCATATTTATCTAGGCAATTTGCTAAAAATTTTACAGGTTTTCTTTCTTATGTCTTGTGAATGCCGCTATTTATATAGGAGAAGTCCATTTGAAAGGCCTTGTATGCTTTTTTTAAGCAATAGCTGCATGAAATTAAGTGTTTAACTTTTTTCAATAAATATTTCAAAGAATGTGTGTCTGGTTATAGTTATTCCTCAATAATAATCGTCCTTTTTGATTCCTGAATTAAAACAGAGAATCACTTTTTCAAAATACACATATAACAATTTGAAAAGTATTCTTGTAATAAGAAAAAAAGTAATGGACAAAACTAAAAATTTTCAAATCTAATAAATATTCTTTATCTATAAGACTTCGATGCTAATTACTACCTGAATAATAAGCTCATGTTTTCTCTTTGTAGATAGTATCTGGAAATGTGATCAGCTATATTCGCCTAATTTGTCCCTGAATAACTTAACCACACAAATTCAAGACATATGTTGTATGAAGTTATATATATATTAGTATCTTCAATAATTTAACTTTCAAAATTGTTTTCCATAGAGAACCCCGCATTTATTCTTTGAAATATAAAGAATTTTCTGATAACTCTAAACATTGAGGGATGCATGTAGAAAGAAAGAGACTACACTCAATTGCTTAATATTTGAACTGCATCTTTAAATTAAGAAAATTGCATTCTTATAACTAAAACATAAATATTCTACTCGTGACATGGCTTCTGGGTTAGGTACAGGGAAGTATGTTGGTGCAAAACAACTCGTGATACGGTGTTGCGAAAATCTGATTTTTATTTTATTTGATGTTTCTTGACTCAAGAGACTATGATACCACATGTTAGGTCTATTTACTTTGAACACTCTTTATGATAAGTGTCATTCAGTTTAAAGTGTAATTTTCAAATTCTGGTGTCAAACTCATTTACTTGACCATGGTTTACAATTACGAGGAATTTAGTTTGGCGAGACCTAACCTATTAAGCGATTTGTTCAATTCAAGTCTGCAGTTAGTGCAGCCTATTTTAAAGTTATTATTATCGAGATAAGGAGATGTTGTGACTCACCGTAGTGATTATCACTCAGTGATAAAACAGTGTTTTACGGAGTAAAGGGTCTCGGGCTCGATCCTAGATCTCAGCTACCAATAAACAATGAAATTATGCGGTTTTGCTTTCGGCATACATCTGCCATTGTAAATGCTTCATATTTTACTGGTTTTTCTCCCTCGCAATAGTAAATAAAGTGCAATATTTATGAATAATCTTATTTAAAGAAAATAGTTGATTTTTGAAAGCTTTTGGATATTAGCCTTTTCGCTATGCTACGTAAAAACGAAGATATAATAGACAGTCACAAGTAATTTAGGAATACGAAAGAGTGCAGGCTCTTTAGATGTTCGACAGCACCTGGATTTCTACATGCGACTTTGCAGATGGAAGAAGGATTCTTACCATTATAAAGTCTGGTGAGTATGGGAATCATTTCCTTTCGTATCAATTCTGTGATTAAATTTATCAGTTAATTTTGGGTACCTTGATAACAACTTTAAAAAAATCCTCAATCCCAAAATAATTTTACTAAACATAAAATTAAGAAAGAAAAAGAAACAAGAATTCTTTTTTGTTTTGTAAGATGCATTTCCAAGTATATTAACAAGCAAAATATTTTATTTTCTTCATTTAAATAATAATATTGAATGAATACTTACAAATAATTACACTTTTATGCGTTCATTTTATAAGAATAATCTGATCAACAGATAAAAATGAAAAACCCAATCCAAAATACGCATAATAAAATATTAATTATCTATGTTCAGTTAATTTTAAAAAGATTCCTTTTCAATAAATCCAAAAACAAAACAAAAAAAAAGGAATGGATTTTTTTCTACAAAGCGTCGTATTTCTTTCTCGCCGATGAGTATCATTAAATCAAACTCGAATGCATGTCATCAGAATCTGTCTGGAAGGAACTATAAAATAAGCGAATGAATATCCTCACACATGCTTAAACAAAGAACCCCACAAAGCTAAAAAGCCACAATCAGAAGTAACCATACCTCGAAAGTCGATATTGGAAAGTCCGGCTTCAAACAGCATCTATATCACTTTTGCAATACTTATGGTCCTGGTGCATCGATTTCCGTTGAAACTCGTCTGCGTGTGAAGACCCTTTGGCGGAGGTTATTTTATCAGAATGTAATTGCTGTGCTGAAAGTCATTCATGTCAAAATACAGTCTTTTTTTATCCCCAGAATGGTTCTAGATCTTCGATCGCAAATCTTTTACTTTAAAATGGATCTTTTATTATTTTTATTTTAACTATTTTAGATATTTTAATATTTGGCTTAGATACATATACATTGTAATAATTATTGATTGAGGAATGTGGTGCTTGAGTTGGTTAAACTACAATCATTGTGAGTAATTGAAAAAATTTGTTGGCAGATTAGAGTCGTCCAAAGATATTTGCTCTTAATTTGACTTGAAAGAAATTGTTGTGTTGCGTATATTTATTACAAGCACAAAGAAAAAATCCGTTAAGAGCTATAGACTATTCCGAAAAGCTAATTTATCTAGTCTTAAGAGGAAATTTAAATTGTTATAATCATTTTCCTTTAAATGATAGTTGTCGAACTCACGAGCTAATCAACTAAAACACAAGAATACAAAGAAAATTACTTATTACCAAACTGGAGTTTATTTCGAAGCTTTATATACTTTATTATTATTATTAATATATCTATTTTGTCCGATAATAAGGCCTTTTTAAAATGGGGGATAGGCTATATTTTGTCTCAACTGAACTCTTCTTACAGAATGTTTGTCAAATATGTGAAAAAAATACACTGATGGAAAAAAAAAACCTCAACACCAAGAAGGAGTTGTGCTAGCGAAACGAAATTTGGCAGGCGTGATCATATATCTGAAAGATGACGTCGATTGAAATTTTGCGCTCGGTGCATCAGTGTGACTTTAGTAGTGACACACGGAAGAGGCAAATTAGGTTTGCTTTAAGTAGACGCTGTAACATTCCTGAGCGTTGCTTAGCGTCGAGATTTGATGTAGTGAGTTGATACTAGTCCACAATGCCTTTAAGAAGATGACGAAGCCATTATCAACAGCTCACTGAGTTAGAACGAGGTCGTATAATAGGCCTACGAGAAAGTGGATTTTCTTTCCGCTAGATTGCAGAAAAGCTTGGCAGGAATGTATCCACTGTGCATGAATGTGGGCAGCAGTGGTCAAGGAAAGGCACTGTCTCAAGAAGACCGGGTTCCGGGCGGCCACGTGGCACTACTGAGAGGGAAGACTACCGTGTTCCGCGTATGGCCGAAGCGAGTCGTACTGCGTCTGCAGCAGAAATTCGAGCAACAGTTGGCACCACAGTGACACAACGAACTGTTACCAATCGGTTACTTCAAGGACATCTCCGAGCCAGACGTCCTGTAGCGTGCATTCTACTAACGCCAAACCACTGCCATTTGCAACGTCAGTGGTGTCAGGCTAGAGCTCATTGGAGGACGGAGTGAAGATCTGTTGTGTTTTCTGATGAAAGCCGGTAATAGCCGTGTGTTGGTTAGGAGGAGGCCAGGTGAGCGGCTGCAGCCATCCTGTCTGCTGCCTAGACACAATGGACCTACATCTGGAGTTATTGTCTGGGAAGCAATTTCTTATGGCAGCAGAAGCCCTCTTATGGTTATCCCACGCACCCTAACAGCAAATGTGTTCGTCAGTCTGGTGATTCAACCTGTTGTTCTGCCTTTCATGAGTAGCATTCCAGGAGGTGTTCTCCAACAGGATAACGCTCGACCTCATACTGCTGTTGTAACCCAACATGCTCTACAGAGTGTCGACATGTTGCCTTGGCCTGCCAGATCACCAAATCTGTCTCCAATTGAGCACGTATGGGACATCATTGGACAACTCCAGCGTCATCCACTGCCAGCAATAACCGTCCCTGTATTAAACGACCAAGTGCAATAGGCATGGAATTCCATCCCACAAACGGACATCCAGCACCTGTATGATTCAATGCAATTACGTTTGTATGCTTGCATTCAAAATTCTGGTGGTTACACCGGTTATTAATGTACCTGTATTTCACTTCTGTAATGGCTCTTCTCGGGCTTAAATTAACCTGTGATTGTAATCAATTACGTACGTTACCTATATAAATGTATTGCTGAAATTTCATTACTTTACAATAATTATTTCTTGGTGTTGGGATTTTTTTCCCATCAATGTATCTAAGTACATTCATATGATTAAGAAGAAACAGATTTTATATTAGCCAAATCTTTAAGTAACACTGAGTTGACAACTAAATAATAATTATCCTGGATTTCAGTTGAACAACTCTTGGACGTGACTTCTATCTCAAAAAGTAAAATTTGTAGTGGTACCTAACCCACTTTTCACTTTAATTTTCATTCAATTAGACTTCATACGTGAAATAAAACCATAGAGGGCATATACACAAATCCGAGTTTTTAAAAATATTCAGTAACCAAATTTTATATTATATTCTGTTACAATGGGTCTTATAAAATTGATTCTCTTATTTATTATTATTTATTTATTTATTATTATTATTATTTTTTTGGTTAGCTTACGCGTATTGAACTATTGATGAGAAAATTAAAATTTTGATTAACAACAAAAAGGAACGTTAAATATGATAAATAACTAAACTATCAGATATTCTTGCCGCCTACCCTCTCTATTGGTCAACGAGCCTGATTGCAGCTAAGGAGGTCCTGGGTTCGAATCCCGTGTTAAAACAGCTAAGTTATATCATGAATAAGAGGTCCGTATTGAATATCACGATTATTTCACAATTTCAGATTATTAAAGCAAAAGAAGTTGCGAAACATTCTCAGCGCTTTCCCTTTTGGATGGTTTTTCATATTCCCATCACACAAATAAAATACTCTGAAAACTACCATGCCAAACGTATAATTATAAACTTATCAATATTATAACATTAAATTAGGTTACAATCTTTTATTCAAGCTGAACCACATTAATAAATAATATTGAAATGAGAAAAAAAAATGCAAAATGTGTGAAATGCAATATTTAAAACTTTAGTACCAATGTAAAAATACTTAAATACAAAAGAAACCTTATAATAAATTTGAAAAATAAAAATTTTATTTAATCCTTAAAGTTAGAAAATTATTAACACTTTCTAAACATTCATTAACAGTTTTTGGAGATACATAAATGGATATATATTCTTTCTTCAATAATTTTTAAAAAGCTTCTCACTTTCGAAACTTTTTATCTACGAAATTCGATATTTCTGTGTTACTCGAAATCGATGACTGCAAAGTTTTATTGTTTTTTTAAAGATGTACAATAAGTATTATTTTTATCTCTTTGGAGTAGGTTTTTCTTGCTTCTAATTGGGAAAATTCAGTTTTCCTTTCTATTTTTTTTTTTTTTTTTTTTTTTGATTGCGGATAAAAATTGCTAAAGATTAAGCACTTTTTAAGTAATAATAATAATAATAATAAAACAACTTTGATAGTACTATCGATAAATAAAAGTGAATTAATTAAAGTATATTTATTTAGAAATCTCTTAGAATGTTAAATATAATGTGAAATGCAATTCTTTCGAAGTTTGAAGAAAAACGTTTTCACAAAAATATCATCGCTTGCTAATACTATCACTCTCCACCTTTTAACAAGGTTAGTACTAATTTTGTGAAAAAGAACAAAAAGATTAGAGGCAAAAAGATTGACGAACAAAAAATAGATCATATGTTTCAGCTTTTGTTTCGAATGTCTGTGGAACCAAAGGAAGAAATCTATTTGCATGTTTTTTGAAAATTCAGGAGTTTTTTTTTTTTTTTTTTAGTTTCCATTTTTGTGACTTGTGAATACAGTTCTCTATTTTCACTTCAAAATATATTAATACATCTCCTTAAAAACTATGCTTTGGTTGCTTTTAATGCTTTGCAAATAATCTTAAACTACTTCAAGTAATAATTCAATCCATGAAATTATACAATTGTGTAAATTAATCCAAGAAACTATTAGAGATATTAATTCAACCCAGAAAATACTGTTTAAGAAAAATGAGAATATTTTGCATGAAATGAAATAATGTTATGGATAATTTAAATCTTAGTTTCAAATATAAAATTGATTTCAAGGGAACTTAATTTTGAAACCATTACTAAATCTTGATTTTTATATATTACTTGGCTTTTAAAAATGCATTTAATACAACTTAGTACTCACTTTCACAAATATGCAAAAGTTTGGTCTAATATATGATACAAAATTAACGGACATTTTTTAATTTAGGATTTTTTGCAATTTTTATTTCAAATATTTTTATTAAATGATTCATAAAAATATGAATAATTTCACTTATTCACATTTTAATTGATCATTGAATTTTTTAATTAGTTAGTTGATTATTACCTTATTTAATAATCAAAAGTTTTTAAATAAATTTAAATATAATTAGTTGGTTTATATAATTTAGAAATATATATTTTAATTAAAGATGCCAACAATAACATGTTCAGATTACATAAACTGATGAAAAACAAATTTACTCTAAGCCATCTGTTCAATAAAATAGGTATGTGTGGCAGTGTAAATAACATTTAGTCATGGCTTGAAAGTTGTGTTTCCAAATCCAAAACTTGCCAACTTGAAGGATTAATCACTGTCTGAGTAGTATATTTCCCACTAAGCGACAGTAGATTATCTCATAAGACTCTAATCCAGGATGTGAGAGGGTTTTCAGTTGACTTATAAATTTGTATCATTCTCATAAATTTTTGTTATAATCCGAAGTTATAACAAGAGATTACGATCGATCTCTCTTTTTTTTTTATGTCAGTATGTGATATTCTTTATGATGAGTGTAGAGCTTAAAGTATGAGGATAAGATTTGATGATAAGACCACCTTTAAAGTTTTTGTCTTTGAAAGTAGTGTCATTTTGGAGGCAAAATAATATATTTTTTGATTCAGATAATTAATGTTTAGTATGCTTTTAGAAATTTTAAGAATATTCAACATGATTTATGTTATTTAAAATTTTTGTATGCATTTATTTAAATATATTATACATACAAGAGGTCGAAGGAAGTGCTCAATAGAGGAAACTACTTAGAAAGTGTTACAGTTACCTCCTTGGGTTGAATAAATATTTTAGATACATATTGCAATCCTATTTTTCAAAGTCCTATTCTTAATACAGCCAAAAGATTTAGGTATAAAAGGAAACTGACAAAAATATTGATTACAACTTTTTTATTAATAAGAGTGATTTTTCAGTAAT